>JANPWN010000099.1:0-42732 GCA_027406425.1 Blastocystis sp. subtype 8
ATTGTTCTTTACGATGGGTAAGAAGAACCTCCCTATTAAAGAAAAGCCTAAGGTTGAACCTCCAGTACCTGCTACTACAGATCCTGAGGCAGCAAAGATTTAAGGTTT
Source organism: Blastocystis sp. subtype 8 (assembly GCA_027406425.1). Lineage (NCBI taxonomy): Eukaryota > Bigyra > Opalinata > Blastocystidae > Blastocystis > Blastocystis sp. subtype 8. Next base: position 109 of record JANPWN010000099.1, read on the forward strand.
TATTCGTGTTGATTTGTTTGTTTCAAGAGTTACTTCTTCCCCGCGGTTTCGGTAATAGAAATGTTCCAACAAGTTGTTTTTCAAAATGAGCTTTTACGATGTAAGAGAAGTATAAGCGGAATTAATTGAAAGAGTGCTGGTAATCCATCAACTGATATCGCAAAGGTTTTTGAAAGTAGTGATGAGTCGGATGAATTGGATATGTTACATTCAGACATTTTTCTAATCCTTTAGGGATGGTATTACGTCTATCCAGCAACATCTACCAAAGAAACAAATAGAAGTGAAAGAGGGTAATCGATTTAAACTAAGCAGATTTACAGCAGAAGTTCCAGAAAAGGTATAAATTGTAAATTGGTTTGTCGACGAATAGACACATTTGTTGCGTCTTCCTGCTGCTTTTGGTATTCAAGAGAAGCCATTTGATAGAACAACCTATTCTGAGCAGGAAGAGTTGGCGGAGTTGGTAGAGAAGAAGAGAACAAGTCGGGCAGAAGCTCTGATTCGTTGGAGATGGAAGAAAGACTCAAATGGAAATATTGTATTATATGGAGTGATTATGTGAAATAGATACGTGATGCTCGGGGAAAGCCTGTACGGGAATCGAATGCCCGTATTGTAAAATGGTCGGATGGATCTTATCAGTTGTTGATTGGTGATGACAATGTCATTGACCTTCAACTTCAAGACAATGTTGAGAATTCACAATTCGTTGTGGCAGTAGAAGTGGATCGAAATTTATTTTTGTTATATCTAGAAAGCTGTTAATGAAGACACGGAACAGGAAAGTGAGATGTTAGAAGTGGAAAGTCATTTGAATTCGCGTGTTGTATTTGCTCCACGTCATTTGGCTCCTCTTCCAAAGGATTTGGCGGAAAAGCAGCGTGATGCAATTGACTTTGTATTAAATGCCCCTGATAAGAGTGTAGGAATTAATGGAGATTACTTAGAATATAGACAACAGGAAAGAGCAGAAGAGGCACTCGAACTCGTAATCATGCTGTTAAGGATAAGGCGATGGATCGCGATTTCCTTGTGGAAGATGAAGATGATGATATGAACCTGGCAAATATTAAAGAGAGAGGTCGCAGTGGCCGTTTTACGAGTAGGAAATAAGATCTAGTGGTAAGGTTGGTAGTGGAATATGAAGATGATTATTCAAATGAGGAATAGGTTTATATGTTGTTTGTTCTTTCATTTGATTCTCGCATAAAAGATTTTGCACTACTGCATGCTTTGTCAGTAGATTCTAGTGTCATGTATACAGAAAGTGATGGTAAATAAGAAAGAGCGGGGTGATGATTCAGAATCATTTATTAAGGGATTGGATTTTAATGAGCTTGATCAGATTGATAGAGAAATGTATTTATTTGATATATTGTTTGAAATGAAGGCAGATTGCTTCAAAACGTATAAAAACCGTTATAAAGCGTCCAATAGTATATCATGGAACTGTAAAAGACTATTCCAAAGTTGATAACCCCAATAATCCAAATCAATGTGATGTTGTTCTAACAGTTGAAGTCTCAAAGTACAGTCAACAGGCATATCTTGATCTACCATTAATTGAGGAATCACGCCTTTTAACTGTTATTCTTCAAGGAGATTGGTATTTTATTTGTATCAATTTCATTGTAGGTCTTCAACAATTGTACAGTCAGGCAATATCGTAAACATAATAGTTTTAACTTTGGGTCCTGATGCTACAACAGTTTATGTGACCATGTCTAACAACAACTTTCTGGTTGTTTTTCCTGATTTCCTTCTAACGACTACTAGTTTAGCTATATCATTCAATTGCCTTCGTCGTTCTGTCCTTTCGGGTTTCATGAGCTGTTACCAAGAAAACAAGTACTCTATATTTGGTCGTTTGCGTCATGACCTGATGGAAGTAGTGTTGATCTCCCAGTATCACTTGTAGTACGCATCAAACCTTGTTGGAAGCGGTACAACCGATGGTATTTCAACTCAAAATGTACTTCCACGGCTGATTCAGTTGCTTCATTCCAAGATTTTGGTTCTGATTCGCAAATCAATTGAAGATATTTATAGGAACAATACAGACATCAAGGAATTGTATGAAGGCCTTCACAGCAGTATTCCTGGTATTCTTCAGTGGTATCAATTATGTTCTCATCAACTTGCTTCTACTATTAAAGTGAAGCGGATTCTTAAAACAGAAGATGTTATATGGTGTCCAGAATGGGGATTAAAGGGTATTATTGATGTGTCGTGCAAAGTTACTGTCGATTCTCAGGAATTGCAAATTCCTGTGGAAATTAAGACGGGGTCAGAGGAGCCAGTTTCTCATAATGCCCAAATTCTTCTGTATTCTATTCTTCTTTCACAACGAGACTCTCAATCTGATTTTATTCTCTATCGATCGCAGGATTTGTCTGGTCTCTTGGTGTATCTGAAATCAGATCAAATCAAAGAATTCAATCCTGTCAATCAATCTAACTATGATGAAATCAAACAAGAATTGGAAACCGGGAAACGTGGAAACTACATAATCTCAATTCTGCAGTATGTGAAGAAACAAACAGAATATCTCCTAAATCCATATCTGCAGAGTCCTTCATCTCAACCACCAAGTTCAATATCATTAAAACAGCAATCTATCTCCATCCTCCATCTCCGCTATCTAATTATGAGACGGAATCTAATTGTTATGTATAAGGAACAGGAAAAAAGCAAAATGCAGAAAGTACTCAAAGATTCTCAGCGATCTGGATTAGCATGTGACACATCAAGGATTGTGAATAGAAATACATCAAATGATATCGAAGATCTTTTTCCAGAACTCCCTGATGCATGTTCCAATTTTATTAATTGTGAGAAGTGTGGTTATCTGCCAATGTGTGCGATTCTTGCAAAACTCGACGAAACCCAGGATTGTAAAAAACCCTCTGTATTTCCGGAAAGGCAGATTTCACTGAATCATGTAATTGCGGAATACGGGAAGGGAATCACTCCAAATGCTGTTCTGTACTTTCAGAAATGGGTAAGAATAGAGATTGTTTTGATATTTCAGTTTTCACTTATTCAATTGGAACGCTGTTGTGAAGAAAGTGAACAAGGATGCTTTTGGACAAAGTCCACCCATCAGCGAGAAACGTTGGGTCTTACAATATCAAAAGCGATTCTAGTGAAGATGGAAAAGTGTGAAGAAAAAGACCACATTCATACGATCAAAGATATTAAAATCAAATGTATTCATAATAGTGGGTTTGTATATTGTTTTGAAACCACTTCATTAATATCAGTACATTCATTTTGTGAGGGTGATCAGGTGATTGTGAGTGGATGCGATGGACAGTGGGGCTTGATATATGGGAATATTGATTCCATTAATTCCCTTCCTGATACTGTGATGGTGATTCTCTCAGCTGTGACGCGACTGGCTATTCTTGAATCATCCTCTCCTATTGGACATGTATTCCGTATTGACCGATATCGGTCAGTTGATTTGAGTTTGGTAGCAGTCCATAATTTGGTCCAATTTGTGGCACATCGCCAATCGGATACAGAATCATCACAACCACTAGAGACCCTTTTCTCTCAACGTGGTGCTGATGTTGATACCAACATTACAGTAATGAATTGGCCATTACTAAGACGCTTACGAGAGATAGTGATTGATGGAGATAGTCCTCATATTCATTCACACTACAGGAATGTTTGGGAATGGATGAATGAGAAACAAGGACTCTCACAACAATCTCTGTTATCTGTCCTTTGTACCTTACTTCTTCAGTGTAATTCAGATCAACAAAAGGCAATTGTTTTGGCATTGAATTCAGAAGATTTAGCAATTATTCAAGGCTTGCCAGGAGCAGGAAAGACACTTGTAATTGTTGTTCTTTGTTTGATGTTTGTTGTGGAGGGGAAGAGAGTGTTGATTAGTTCTCATACACATTCAGCAATTGATAATGTGTTGATGAAACTGATTCCTTATCGTGAGAGAAGTGTGGAGAATTCATCGATAGATATATCGATTCTACGATTGGGCGAACAGTTACGAGTTCATCCACTTGTTCGTCCATACACTCTTTCAGCTCTCTGGTCAGGCAAGTTGGATGATTATCTCTTTCTCCAGAATCATAGTCAGATTCTTGGAGCTACTGTATATACCAATATCTCTCAATTTCCGAGGAATATCGTTTTTGATTACTGTATCATTGATGAAGCAGGCCAGATTACGGAACCGTCTATTCTCCAAGTGATGCTTTTGGCTAGGAAGGTGTTGTTAGTGGGTGATTCGAAACAACTCCCTCCTCTAGTGCAAAGTGATATGAATAGTGAAGATGGATTGAGTATGTCACTACTCACACGTCTTGAGAATCGAAGTGATAGTGACTCTTTTTCAGTTCGATTAACGATTCAGTATCGAATGAATGAGTCTATTATGGGTTTGTCAAATCACTTAATCTACAATAATTGCATGAAGACTGGAAACGATAAAGTAACTAATGAGTGGCTGTAATAGATAGGTGAGGTTCGCTAGATTGGAGTTTACTCCTCCTCTTTCATGTTCACAGTGGTTACAACAAACTCTTCTTCCTGAAAATAGTGTAGTGTTTGTGAATACAGATGGTTGTGAAGAGGGTATTTGTAGTGAAATGAAAACTCTATCATCAAGTCATCAGAATCCGTTTGAAGCCCGAATAGTGAGCCAGATTGTAATATTGTTCTTTTTCTTATATTCAGATTAAGACACTTCTTGCTGGAGGGGTAAAACCAGATGCAATTGGAGTGATTTCTCCTTATTTAGCTCAAACTCTTGAATTAAATGTCATTCTGAATGGATGCGATGTAGAGGTATCTACAGTGGACAAGTATCAAGGACGAGATAAAGATTGTATTGTGGTCTCACTTGTGAGAAGCAATACTGAACGAAGAATTGGATCATTGTTGCGAGATTGGAGGCGAATTAATGTTGCGTTCACTCGAGCAAAGAAGAAATTGATCCTAATTGGATCTGCTACAACATTGAATTGTGTAACGATCTGGCAAGAAGTAGTGAAGCGAATGATAGTTGATACTATAGTGCTTGAAGTATATAAGAGAGAAGTGTACCTTTGTGGATGTGAATAGTTTGGAATTGCTTGTTTTCTAGAAACAAATAATAAACTACAAATGATAATCTGTCACTTTGATACTACTCACGATCGATTGGTAAGAGCTGAATCTCTAATGTTCTGTGAGAGTATCTAACTGGGGGATTTCTATAGCAACTTAACTTATTCACCTCGTACTTCGGAAAGAGTTGAGTAGTACTACCATGAGTTGCAAATACGTATTGATCAAGGATGTCATCCTTGATCTCTGTCCCTCTATAAGCTCTCCTTTCCTGTCGATTTTAGTACCTTTCTGGATTTATTCTCGACCAACCCCTACCTCTCAGTAGCTTCTATCTATGCCACCTAGCTGATGTGGAAAGATCAGATATAAAGGCAGAGACTAAGATGACCTCTTTATCCCTTGATACTTCTAACTGTTGATGGTACCATGCAACTCCTCATGGGTTATAGTCGAGTGTACAATAAATCGATTATGTTAATTCGCTAAGTAGATGGTTATCATACCGACTAACACATGAGTACATCTCTTCATTATAATGCACCTCTTCTTGATAGTACCCTCCACTTGTTGCATTCATAAAGTACAACTAGAATATATAAAATAAAAAACTTAGCTCTCAACTCTCTTATCATCGACATGGTCACTTCTTTTCTCTATCAATATTTAATCAAATAGAAGCTGTATTTCTCGTTACACATGATGTCTTCCAAATATGTAGATTAGGAAGAGCAGATACCAATTTGATAATGACTAGAACAAGGGAGTCAACAGAAGATAATCGCGGGAATAGTGCATTCAAAGAATCGCGATTCCACTACTTGAACTAGTTTTGTTGTCTTTTCAAAATGATGATAAAAATACCGTTCCTGATTGTGATCCTGTTCACTTTGGTAAAGGCAGGAGAGGATAATCATATTGTAATTCCTTTTAATCCAGTTTATTGCTTAGTACAGTGTTGGCGACAAATTTTATGCATGGACTAATCGGGTTTTAAGATATACTAGTGATCTAATGTTTTAGATCGGTCCGTATCACAATCCTCATGAAACCTATGATTATTTTGATCTTCCATTTTGTAAACCAGCAATTCCTGATACACTGGCTACAAAGGTGAAATGAGATAACATATCAGTTATAAATAGAAAGGAGGTATCTCTGAAGTCCTGGAAGGAACGTCCCTACAGAATTCTGGAATTGTTTTTACATTTGGTGTGAATTCACCAAGGTCCACTCTGTGTACAATGTAGTATTGTGTCAGTTGCATTAGTTTTTAGTGAGTTAACCACTGAACAAGCATTTCAGATGCAAATGGCAATTTCAAACCACTACTGGTATCAAGTATTCGTCCTTGTCTATTTTTACTTGTAGATGGAAGTTGATGGTCTTCCTATATGGGCCAAAGTGGGTGACCTGGATATTTCAGAGGAGAAATTGAAGGAAATCGAATCACATGGAAGCCATCATGATGTGATGCCTGAACACAGTCTTCTGTATACGCATCGTCACTTCTCTTTTGGATATAATGGTCCACATGTTGTTGAAGTGAATATGACATCATCCGATCCCCAATTAGTGGAAAATGGAAAGTAATCCTTTTTTTGGATCTTACCTATAGACCAATTATCTTTTCTATTTCTTCTTCTTGGGTGCAATCCTCAATTCCTTATGAAAAGCGATTTGATCGTTATCTTGAATACAACTTCTTTGAATCCCAAATTCATTGGTTTAGTGTGTTTAACAGTTTTATGATTGTTGTGTTTCTTGCGGGGCTTGTTGCCCTTATCATGATTCGCACATTAAGTCTAGACTATCGTCGATACACACAAGAAACAATAGAAGGGAACGATACAATTAGTCGGGATGATAGTGGTTGGAAGAGAATTCATGGAGATGTTTTCCGTGCTTGTGATCACCTTCCCTTGTATGCAGTGTTAATAGGAAATGGAGCTCAGATTGTGTATACAGTGATTGTGAGTTTAATTTTAATCCTCACAGTTTCGCAGTATTTAGGTCGTAAGAAGTGCATGAAATAATTGATATTCAGATGATCGAGTTTTGATGATTGTTATGTGTGTATATTTCTCGGGCTTTATTGCTAATGGGATGGTCTCGGGATCAGTCTATAAGCAGTCATTCTTTCCACGTACATCACCAGGCTGGCAACGAGTGATGGTGATTAGTGCAAGTATCATTCCAAGTAGCTATGTTTCCTCTCTCACATATATAGCAATTCTTCTTATCACATATACTCTCCTCTGTTGTATCTCTCTCTATTACGGAACATTGACCTCATTTCCTCTCTATAATGTTTTATCCCTTCTTCTAATAGTCACATTTGTTTGTCTTCCTTGTCAAGTTATTGGTACCATCATTGGTCGCTCTGTAGCAGGAAATCCTCATTATCCTTGCCGGATTTCTGCTCTTCCTTCACCTATCCCTCCTGCTGCATTTTATGCAAAACCGCGGTTTATTTGCACAATTAGCGGGCTTCTTCCTTTCGGCTCAATTTTCATTGAGATCTTTTTCATTTTTGCTTCTATATGGTCATATAAATACTACTATGTATACGGGTTCCTCGCAGCAATGATCTTGATTCTTATCATTATTCAGGTTTGTGTCAGCATTGTTGGCACTTATGTTTTGTTGAATGCGGAGAATTATCATTGGAGATGGACGTCGTTTTTGAGTGGTGCTTCAATTGGTGTATACATCTTCTTCTATTGTGTCTTCTTCTATTTTTGCAAAACTGAAATGAATGGATTTGTACAAGCAGCATACTTCTTTGCAGAATCGGTAGAAATGGGTTGATTGTGTGATACTTAGGCATTTTTAGTTTTAGCAATTTCATTATTTTGCGGTACCATATCAGCAGCTGCTTCAATCATCTTTGTGAAGCGAATCTATAAGAATATTAAGGTAGACTAACTGTATTCTCTTTGTTGGAGGAAACATTATACAAATCGTCGTCATCAAGACCAACTTTCTTTTCCACTGTATCAATGCGTATTTCCACATCTTTCAGTAACTCACCAATCTGACCTAGATTCATTCGCGTCTCGGATAGACACTTCACTAGTTTGGACAATTCTTCCGTATGTGCTTGTTTTGCAAGTGCTTCCATATCTAAATGAGATGTTAAATAAATTCCATACCTTCAATCAGTGATGTAAACTCTTTGTCGAGAGTATTCATCCGGGGTATCAGGTTTTCAGCTACAGTTGTGTATTCATCCATGTAGGGTTTCATTGATGATGTTATATCCTCTTGCCCCTTGGTTTCCATTGTTTTCTGTGTTTATTAAAAAATTGTATGTATTTCAGTCATAGCTCCAGGAATATGCATCATTTTGGCCAGATTTGAAATCTCAATCTCAATAACTACGGCATGGACAACCTCTACAACGTTGGAGATAGTCTTGAAGTGACTGATATCGAGAATCACGAGTCCAAAAGAGAAGTAGATGGTGTTGTGAGTGATCAAGCCTTTATTGGGACTGAAAATTTAATGCCAAACGCAGCTAATGGGTCAAAATCGTTGAGCTATCAAGATGTACTGGAGTTGATACCAGAGAGATATCGAAATGCTCCTGGACTTCCAGTTCCCAATGCAAATGGGTTGCATGTTGATTCTTCGTCAGATTCTGGTGATCAGCAGTCTGTGCATTCTCATGAGAATATGCAGTATCCCGAAGGATTTCTGGACTTGTTGAGTACATATTCATTCTTTTTTTGTGAGTGTAGATTCAGAAACTCAAAAACGGCTAGAAAAGGAGGAGGACTTTAGTCATGGTATGAAAATAGGTTTTAGTAGGTAATGGATTAGGTTTAGAGTATTTGCAAAAAGAAGGGGAGGAATTCATGAAAACTCATGCGTTAAATGAATTTGATTTTGATCCAACGCCGAAAGAAGATTGGGCAAAACAGATTATGTATGATATGAAACCCTTTGATAATGTTATCAAATCTGGAGATCAAATTATTGCTCCATCAACATATTTCGCTTTAAAATCACCATCTGAAGCCGAGTTGCATAAGAAACTGGATTCATTGACTGTTGAGAATACTTTGCTGAATGATCATTCTGGTAAGTCTACAACGAAGTTTGGTGGTTCTCGTCGAGCAAGTCAGCCATTTGTACACCCAGCTGTGTCTATCTCTGAGAAGGGAAGAGCTTCTTCTCAACTTCGCAGATTTGGAGTAATTCCTGTAGAACAGAGTGTTGTGAATGAAAGGGCGTATCAACGAACTCAACATATCTCCACAATCTTGGATGAGACCATTCATCCGGAAGAGCGAGTTCCTTTGGTGGATAAAACTGGGATTTCAGTTTCATTGAATATAGATGATCTGGAGAAGAATGTTCCTTCTCTCAATCATCCTGTTCAAATTGTGACTCCACAGAAACAACCCGTGAAGGACTCTGCAGAATCATCTGTGGACGATTCTCTCTTCCTCCAACCATCACTTTTAGACCCTATACTTCCTTCTCCATCTCCTCTCTCTCAATCTCTGTTGCCTCCTGTCATCAATAGCTCAGCTCCTATCGATCCCCCATCCCCAACCAAGCATCATTCATCTAACACTAAAACTCCTCTATTTACTGGCTCAGATCGTGATCTTCTCGAAACACTCCTCTTTGGAGAGAAGAAAGGTCTTTTAGACACTCCTCGATCTTCCGTTTCAACCCTCCATCAACCTCCTATCAGTCTCCAGCCTCCGGCTACATCGATGCTTCCTCAGTCACCTCAGTCTAATCCATCTCCTTTATACTCTCTTCAGTCTAATGAGAAACACATCATTGTTACGCAAGATGGTTGAATCATATCGATTTTCTCACTTCTAGAAAAACCCATGATTTTAGCCAAATCGCCTGTTTGTGCCTTTGGGTGTGTAGAACTCAATGGAGTAAGGCATAACTCCCTTGTTATTCGAAACTGTTCCAATGAGTGTTTGCGGATTACTCTTCGGATCTGTAATGAAGATGGTGAAACTCCCTCGACAGTATTTTCATTATTAAGCTCATCTTTCCTGACCTTGAATCCAGCAGAAGAAACGACTCTCCTGTTCTCATTCCATCCCGTGACAGTAGAGGAGTATTTGGGTATTGTTCTTCTCACTTCTGTGCCTCTTGAAGGCACAACGGAATCAAATACTGTAGGCATCTCTCTGGTTGGATACGGTGGATGTGCTCAAGTCGAAGTGAAAGAATCAGAGAATGGATTGGTAATTGGGAATCATGGGAATCGAACATTGAGTTTATTTGTTTTATCGTTAGAGAAGTGAGGAGTGAATGAGAGGATTGATAGTATAGTGGTCAATTGAAACCTTTGCAGTCCTCATCTGTTTTACCACCATGTGTTATCCTTCCTCCTATGATGCAATTTACTATTTCTCAACAGGAAATTGTTGAAGAGTGGAAACAGCACAAAGTCATAATAATGTGGGATCCCCTGATTTGTAGTTACCATCTCAGTTACGTCTCTTAGCTTTAAGCAATGTGTTGAAACGACGTCTCTTGAATGGATTTCATCAGAATGCTTATTTACGCTGTTCATCGCCTCTTCACCTCCTTCTTTTGCGACTTATTATAGCCACAGGAGACACTGCCAACTCAACTCGGTCATTGCTCCGTACCGTTGGATTGAGTTCATCAGAGATTGATGTGGGTCGTGAAATGGATGATGGAGAGAGAGTGAGTGATTGGGATACGAAGCAGGGATACGCTGGTCGTGGAAAGACCCATTACCTGGATGCTGAGGTTGCTGGTATGAATAGTGAGGGATTGATTGTTGATATTGCTCGATTGGCTAAAATCGAGTATCCTGTCAAAACTGAGGGATCTCCCCCTCCATTACCATTGCCTACAAATCAACAACAATCTCCAGTGGAGAAAACTGAGCGATTACAGCCACGAGTTGCTGATCATTCATTTGTGTGTCCATTTACAGATGGGTACGACAAATTAGAATTCGATCATAAGACCAAAGGAGACTGGATTCCCGCGGAAGGTGAATCTGTGAGTGTGGTGCCTCGCTTATTGTATGTCTCCCCTGTCAGTGAAGGAGAGACCAAGACCGAAGTCATTGTGTTTAATCATATGACAAAGGATGTTGGATTTGCTGTAAAGAGTGTATCATTAAGCTGATTTCTAGATTCCATTTATTCCTCCTGAATTGGTAATTATTCCAAGTACTGGAACAGTGAATTCATTAGCTTGTGTTAAGCTGAGTGTTTCGTATGATTAAGAATCTGAAATGAAGTATAGATTAACCAAACTGGGTATCCAACAGTTTGGTAAGAGTATTCAGGTATGGATTCAAGTGGGAGAGAAGCGATATGATATTGAAATAAGGATACAAGCGTGTTCTATCGATGGACCACAAATTGAATTGCAGGGAGAATCGTCTGTATATCTATCAGGTGGTTTCCAAGGTTTGCCCTATCAACAGTCATATCAGCAACCTATTTATCCATCCACTGCTTATCAGTCTTCTCAGCCCTATCAGCCATCTCCACCTTATCAACCCACACAGCAACCCTATCAACCATCTCAACAACCCTATCAACCATCTCAACAACCCTATCAGTCCTCACAGTATATGCAGATCCAACCTTCACAGCAACCTTCATACCCACCTCCACAATCTTATCCATCTCAACAGGCCCTTGTTCAAACCACACCTTCATTGCATTGGCAAGGAAGAGATCGCGGGGATATGAATATCTCCATCCGGGATAATCATATCACTATTCCTGAAGGAACCATGGGGTCCCAACTATTCAAAGTGGTGATACACAATTATTCCGATCACAAGGTGATGATCTCCTTGGATCCTGTTCTTGCTCCTTTCAGTTGTTCTTATCATGACATAGTAATTAATCCGTAATTGCTCAGTAATTGATTGATTTCTAGAAAAAGGAAAGTTCGGATCCCCATTGCATTCAATGCACCTGGAGATGGTCGTAGTTATTCGTGTGTGATTGGAGCCAGTGTTTCATATGTTGATTAGTGCACTTTTAATGTTTCGATTTTGTGTTTCTTAGTTTTACTTGATGAAAGAACAGATCAATGTTCAGTCGATCCCTGTTTCGATTCAAAATACGTTGAATGATCGCTTTCTCTCAAGCTTACAGTATGATGAATAAAACTCTTTAAATTATTAGGGAATATCACTTCTGTGAATCTGAAGACGGTTTAAGACATCGAGAAGAGATCATTGCGTTTCTTAAGAATCTAGCGAATAAATGGCTACGAGAAACACTTAAACAAGAGGTAGGCATAGTGACAAGATAATTATCAAGGGTATATCGTCAGGTATTTACCAAACTGCCCAATGCCTTTTTCTCCCTTATGGATCATATGCTCTAGGTGTATGTTCCCCGTCATCCGATATTGATGTGTATCAATTGAGATGAAAACTAATCTACAGAGCTTGTGTTGTTCCAAATGTACTTACAACAGGAGGATTCTTCACAGATTTCTATTCCATGCTTAAAGAAGAAAAGAGAGTATCTAGCATTCTTGCAGTTACAAATGCGTAATGACAAATCGCTTTCTTCATTTTTAGTTTCGTCCCGATTATCTCAATTATTATTGATGATATTAGTGTGGATATTCCCGTTGTTGTCATTCAAACCCTGGAGTACTCCATTCCGGATGACTTTAACTATTCTGATTATTCACTCTTTGGTCATCTCTCTATTGATTCGGTTCGAAGTCTTCAAGGTCCTTGTACCACAGAGAAGTTGCTTTCAATGATTCCGAATCTAGAAATCTTCAAACAGGCTTTAAGTGTTTTAAAACTATTTGCAAAGGTACACCTAAGTAAATCCACTCACTTTTTAGCAACGAGGCATATATCGAAATGTGAATGGATTCTTTGGGGGAATTAATCTCTCTATCATGCTTACCTTTCTCCTCCAGAAACATCCTGATTATTCTCTTTCACAATTACTTTTTGATTTCTTTCAAGTCTTCAGTTCCTTCGATTGGTCGGGTTTTCTTGCCCTAAATCCTGTTGAGCACCATCCAGAACTCGAATGTGATCGATTTGTATGGAGTCAAGCATATGGAGGAAGAGAATACATGGTGATTCTGACTCCAAGTTATCCATCTATTAATTCCATGCGGAGTGTGACTATGTCATCAAGGGATGTCATTATTGAGGAATTGAATCGTGGTTGGACTGTTTGTTGTGGTGCGCTGCAGAATGCAATCGATCTAATGAGTTTATTTGATCGGTTGGATTTCTGCTCAGTTTATCCATATTATATTCAAATTCAAATTGCTTCAGAGAATGAGCGCCAGTGGCATGATTGGTTGGGTTGGTGTGAAAGCAAGTAAAGAAAGAAGTTGGTATTTAACAATAGATTGAGAGTATTTACCGTATATTTAGAGAGTATTGAGGGTGTACGTGCTATTGTTGGTGATGTTGGTCACGAGGATGATTTGCGGCCATTTAGTGCTTATCGGTATATTGGACTATCATTATCAGCTGCATTAGAAAAGGAAGATACAATTCCTTTGAGTCAGCCTCTCAATTCCTTTATTGATATTCTTCGATAGTAAAATAAGTATTGAAAAGTGATTTATAGCAACCAGGAAAAAGGAGATGTAATTTCGTTGAAAGTTTGAAAAGGATGGGGTTTTGATAGATAGATTCTACGCCGAGATGAAATGGAGTTGATTCCTGCAGTTCAGTACGATATTGATGATTAATTGGATGGAGCCTGTTTGTTGCATTACATAGAGTGGTTAGTTCAACAAATACACTAGATCAGCACTTCTTCATCAAAGTGGAGATTTTTCAACGGCACATCTTTCATTTGTCGTATCTGCCATATGTCATAGTCAAATACATTCATATCACACACTTCACCTTCATCTGTCATCTACAGCTCAATCCAGTTTCCCAATACTCACTCTAACAGTACTACTTTGGAAATACCACTTTCGCTCATTCGTTGCATATTTCCAATTGTTCTTCTTTAAAGATCTGGCAGCTATGTATTGTTGAAACGAATTTTGTTTTTTCGCAAATGCAAAAAAAGCGATATCGAGAGGTAACCCATGCCAGCTATCATTCGACAATAAAGGAAGCGGATTCACGGGGAAACACTCCGGAACAGCAACAGGAGTTTGAGGTCGGAAGGAAGGTTCACAATCGATATCAGCTGGTCTTGGTAGGGGTTGTGAGAGCACTTCCAGAAGGAAATCAAGCAGAGCGAGACGAGACCAAGCTGGGGATCCACAGCGTGGGGAAGAGAGAGATGCAGACATCCCAGAGGAAGCCCGTAAAGAGGCTAAGACTGATGTGATTGGCTTAGGAGGAATTGGAGATGAAGTGGCAGTATCAGGCAATGAGGGAGATGGCTTTAATGTGAATGAAGGATCGTTTGATTTGACAGTGGTTGGAAGTGAGATTGTTCGCTGTAACACAGGCTTTGTAGATGATTTCACTATAAATGAACGCGAAAAGGAAGAGAAACTAGATCGTTGAATGATCTCTGAATAGTTAATAGGTCTTACTCCTGTTAGAGGCTTCAATGGTTCTATTACTCATGTCACAAAGTCAGTGTTACTTTTCCACGGCGAGGCTGCTATAGGAGTAGGTGCAGGTGTTGGAGTGGGGGTGGGAGTAGAGGTGGGGGTAGGAATGGCAATAGGAAGAGGAGGATTTACGGAGGAAGCTCGAACAAGAGTAGAGGAAGTGGAACGAATAGAAGCAGTTGTTGTGTGATCAGAATTCTAGAAATGAAGAAAAGATAAGAAAATCACTGTATCAGAAAGATCAGAATCAGAATCAGAATCAGATGACGTGGATTCAGAAACAGGAGGAGCAGAAATTAAATCAAAATCTTCATAGACAGAATCATCAAAGAAAAAGTCAGGATTTCGGTAATTCTGAATGTAGTCAGCAACACCATCTAGAATAGGACTGACATCAAAAGGACTAATAATATGATTATCAATTTGGCGCAACACAAGTTCTAAGTTTGTAATATGCCAATGATGATGTTTGATGTAGGTTTCAAAACGAGTAATCGTTGCTTGATTTTGATTACGTTTTCGAACTTTTTCCTTCTTTAATTCACACTCACACTCCTCGATTTCATGCGTCAACTCACTAATCTGACGACGAAAGGCCTCTTGTACTTCTTGTCGCTTTTCCTATTCCATAAAAGAAACCATAAAAAGTCACATCTTGAGGTGTTTGTTTACTTGGCTGTTTCAATCCCTCTTTGGAAAATGCTTTTGTTTTGGTTTCTCGTTCACATTCTCTGAATTTCAACATTCGGTCCTCAATTTCTTCCTTTGCTGCATTGATTCTTTCCGAAAACTGCTATCCATGACAGAACACTCTATACACCAACAGCTATTGTTGTATCTGAACTCGTCGTCCATGCCTTTAAACTTTCGCGCTGCCTTTGAAGCTTTTTAATTTGTTTCTTGAGATCGCTCTCATACTTCTCCTTCTGAGTCTGAGACTCTGCACTATACACCTATCAAAACATTGTGATTCAAATCAATATACTCGATCCCAGATTTCCTCAAACTCCACCAACAATTCATCGATCTTCTTAAGAGTACTTTCGATCGTTGCTATGAAGATTATGATATTATAAGATATTTCATACCCTTTAACTTTCGATTCTGACTCATAGTAAGGAGATATTGAGAGTTTTTCTATCGATCAAAATGACTCCTATTTCGGGAGTGATTCGTCTGAGTGTTTTGATTATCAAGAATCATTGTACTTTCCCCACTATTTCAATTATTGAGAGAATGGTGAATTATTCAACTGTTTCCTAATTGCTACATAGCCTATTATCCATAACATTTAAGTTTAAGTCAGGAACTGAAGATGTACAGAAAGTCTAATCACTATAGACATCCTAGTTGATTCAGAATTGTTGAAACTGGTTCATGTTATATTATGGAATAGAATGTGACCAATATTTTCATCTTCAGGGGTAAATAGAAAGGGATTCGATAAGAGTGAATTTGATAATGATTTATGAACTCCAGTTAGCAGATTAATATATTCCATTCTGCATAGTTCATTTTTATTGATGAGTTGATTAGTAACAAAACCACAATAGCAAGCAATGATTTCACGCGAATACATTATTCCCTAAACCAGGAGTACACAACAGGTTTAGTAGATCCATTACGAACAATACATTTTGCTTCTGGAAGCAGAGATACAAGTAGTTGAGTTTGGTGGGAACTCAGTGATAAATCTAGCTATTATTAGTCTGTTAAAATCTCACCTCTCAACTGCGCTGGACTCAGTATACTCAATTCCTCAAGGGTGGAGATTCCATGTGCCCTCAGTGATTCATAACAGTCATCACACGAATGATTGAACAACCACAGATAAACTATAAATCACAACAAGAACTCAATAATACAGTCATTTGATACTGTAGTCTTGATCACTTCAAATGCACTTGGATTCGACCATTCACTCCAACCATTCATATTATAAGCACGAACACGAAAACTAATCCACTTATGCATAAATAGTGGTACCTTTAACAACACATCTAGAAAATCAGACTATTTCTGGAATGTTACAATTAGTCGTAATTGTATCAGGGAGTTTCAACTCCATATTCATCAGCTGATTCCTGATTACCACTTCATATCGATCAATCCCAGGAACTCCCTCCATTTGTCCGATTGGGTTCCATCGACAGAGCATAGATGAAGAATCAACAGTAAAGCATTGAATTGAATGAGGAGTGCATGGCACACGATAAGTATTGTATAGAATTTGGAGAACACAAGTTTCTCCCAATACCTCAGCCAGAGTCAAAGGAGTGAATGATTGAGTATTACGAATGGTAACGGATACTCTATTTGCAAGCAGTGCTGAGACAGCGAAAGAGTTACCATGCAACACAGCTATGTGGATTGGAGTGTTTCCTGAGTGTCAGAGAAAATGAATGAATTACCTTCTGAGTCCTGTGCATTCAGATCTAATCCAAGGGATAGTGCATATTCAATAAAGTTGACTACGGAAGGAGTGTTACAATAGGCAGCAATAAGATGAAGAAGAGTTTGTTCATTGGGAGTTTGAAGAGGAATTCGTCGATCCATTAGCTCCTTAAGAACCATAGGAGTGATGGCTTGTACTGCGTAGAAGAAGCAAGCTGTGAAAGAATGAATGAGATGTGTTGATAAAGATTCATTGGAATTAAGTAGAGATACCATCAGTGTTTGAGTAGAACGCATACAAGCACAATCAATAAGATTAATAGATTCGAATACTCCTAACTTAACTCTCTGATTCATATCATATTCAATTTCTCTCAATACATTTAGTAATTTCATGACCTGCTCATCAGACATCTCTAATACACCAATCATCACACTCTCGGGACATTCACTCACCTGTTTCTTCAAAACAGAACCTTCCATAACACTCAATCGATCCTAAAGGTTACTTATTTCCCTCTCACATACTTTAACCCAGGACACACTTCGATTCTCATACTCAACACACATCCGATCGGTTACTCGACTCTGCACTTCAACTGACGCTACTTCGCTCTGTTCACTTGCTGACTGAAAATCAAAGGACGCACTCCAATCCGAAAATCCATTCGAATTCTGGTACCGAATCTTGTATTTGTAAGTAGTGTCCGGAGACAGATCCGACAATTTCAATACTACAGTATCATGAGAGGGCGTTTCAGTCAAATCCAATGAAACGGTTGTTGATGCTGCCAAAAGCGACGACTTCTTGTAGGATACCTCCACTCGCTTAATCACCATCAGGACTTGATTATCAAGAGGAGGTGATAACTGAACAGTTATCTCTGCTTCTGTTGCTGAAGTCTGAACACTTGACTTCTGAATGGGTTCTGGCACACTACCATAGCGCTTCAGGAGTTTCAATACAGATTCTCCCGCCTTTTCTTCTGCCAGATCCATTGCAGTGAAACCGTCAACAGTTTCAATCGTAGGAGAAATACCTAAATCCATACAGAATTTGACTGTAGTTTCATTATTAGCTAGAACAGCTAAATGAAGAAGAGTATATTCCCGTGGGGGAAGTCGATAATCACTTTTGAAGCCTTGTTGTAAGAGCCATTGTGCTACAGCCAAATGGCCGTTTTGGATAGCTAACACAAGGGCATTTCGTCCACGCTGATCTATTGCAAAGACGTCAGCTGAGGTGAGTAGAGGGAGAAGGTCTTGGAGAATTGTAAGATTCCCGCGGTCAGCAGCGATAAGGAATGGAGTAAGTCCATTCTAGTGATAATCTTAGAGAGAATCAGTTACATTATCCGGTATTCTAACCTCAGATCCAGCCTCCAGAAGGAGTTTAACAATACTATCATTCTGATTGTAGATAGCGAAGTGAAGAGGGAGTGATCCATTCTGGACTCGATTCTCTCAAATATACTTACTTTACACTTCTCATTCACGTTCAACAGATGAGTATCAAGAATATGCTTCACGATCGATTCAGCATGTTCATTAGGAGAAGCTGATGCTGCATGAAGAAGGGTCATCCCAAGCTTATTCTTCAATGTTTTAACATCAAGTCCATTCGCTATGGCTTCCTTCAGACTGGATTCTCCATTTTGAATGAGTTTACTCATTTGAGAAGAAGTATCTATTTCGTCAATTTCGTAAGTTTTCAGCACCTTGAGCATCTAATTGACGTTGTTTCTCTAAAGCTTGGGATAATCCGTCAATCATTTTCTGATCCACTTCTAGAGTCTTCTTTTCTTTTTTTTCATGTTGGATAGAAGACTGACTCAAGATATGACGCTTCGAACGCACTTTTCTAATATCTCCCTGATAATCATCAACTACTATACTAATCATAACAACTGAACATGCCAACCATCTTTGGGAGAAAAGGAAACAGCAGGACTGAATTCACCCCATCCATATTTATTAGCAAATCGAACCCGAACTTGATAACTCTGTTTCTCGTTCAACAGAGGAAGAATGAAGTGATCCGTAATGGTATCTGCTTTCTCAATTTGTTCCTCACGATCGTTTAACGTCGCTTCATGGTCTTGCATATATGCACATGCCAGCTCAAGGGCCTTGCGTTCTTCCAAATCTGAGTCCGAATCAACATCTGTCAATTCTGTGTCTTCAAAATGAGTACTGGAAGCTGGAGGACCCTCTTTAAAAGGAGTATCTGTCAATTTGAGGACTTGAAGTGTCTTCCAGGGGTCAAAGAGCCGATGTTGTTTTAACTGAATTTCAACCCCTGTTATTTGAGGATAATAGTTAATAGGTCGAGGATCGTCCCACGTCACCAATAAATCAGTCTTCGATGCACGAACAATATAAACAGATGAGGGCTGAGGAGGAGCTGAACTTCAACCTCTGAATTCACGCTTACAGGAAACACCTTCCAGAAGGGAAACACAGTCGACATGATCCGAAGCTTGAGCGAAATCCAGAGGCAATTCTCCCTTCTTATTCTGAACACGCACAAATGCTCCTCGATGAAGGAGAGACTTAATAATATGCAAATTCCCGGTCAGACATGCATAGTGCATACAGCAATTACCTAACTACATGTTCATGGAGAGAGATTATTCATACAATATCAATTCGATTGACATTGATATTGGAATAGCGATAAAAGAGGTGGAACAAACTCGTACGATCTAGACGTACACTCTCCATTAATACAGTTCTTCCTTCTTTCGTTACTGTATTCACGTTGGCTTCGTGAACAAGTAATTCAAGCACTGTCGACGGAGAGCAATTGCCTTCAATACTCAGCAGTAAGGCATCACGACCATCCTTTGAATTACTATCCCAATCATCATAAATACCTTTGTTTTGGCATTAATATCAAAAATCAACTTGTTCTGAAGCAAATACTTAACAGTTTCATTGCTTCCTTGAGAGCAACTCATGTGTAATGAATTACGTCCTTTCTATATCTTCAATCAATTAGATCCAAAGGTACTGAATCTACTTCATTTGCATCAACTCCTTTCTCTGCTAACATCACAACTACATCTAAGTGATTCCGATATGCTGCATGAGAAAGAGCATTTGCTCCCTTCTAGTGAATCACCCAATCCTTTGGATTCATACCTTATTTTTTGCAGACAGACTGGCACCATTCTCAAGCAATAATTTGGCGGCATCTATATTACCATAGAAGCAGGCTACAAGAAAAGCTGTACGTCCATCCTTGTTGTCAAAAACCACATTCACTACCTACTTCTCGTGGCGCATCAACAGCATCACCGTTGGACAAACAACGTAGAATTCCTTCACAGTCATTTCGTTCTGCACAATTTGTGATTTCGGGATTATTATGAGATCTCTGACTCATGGAAATGTGTTTCTGAAGGCAAAGAACTCGTGAGAAAAGCGATTGTGAAAATGGAAAACACTTTGAATCAATAACTCATTTCTGCAGAAACACTAATGAAATCCTATTATCCACATCCCTTTTGGAAAGAAAATGTTAGACTCATCTATGAGTACCTAAACCAGCTACTGTAAAAGGATCCAGTTGGATTCACAGACAGATACGGTAACAATAACAAATGGACACACCACAATCAATACACTATGTTCCGTTTGTTCCAGTAAGGTTCCTAATAAAATAGGGCAAAATGAGCCAGAAATGAAAACTGTAATCAAGAATCTCTCCGTTTTAATATGACCCTAATATATAAAGGCTTAAACCCTAACCGTTTACTTATTCACAAAAAAACTCGTCTTGCAAGATGCATATTACTGCCAAGTACTTCGATAACGTGTATGACCTCGAGGTCGAGCCCAGTGACTCTCTCCTGTCCCTGAAGAAGAAGATTTCTGTAAGTAATGGTGTGGAAAGGTAACATGTCAGTCAATGACCCATCTGACAACTGACGAGGTCCAAGTGATGATTGGAGATAAGATCCTCCATCTTGAGAAGAAGTTGTCCTATTACGGAATCGAGGAAGGTACTGAACTGTATGTCTTCAAGAAGAAGATGGTCTAAACATTCTTGTTGGGATTTCAGAATAGCTGTAACCTTGTTTCCGATTTGTTCAAATAAACAAGAATAATCCACCTTTACACTTCCAAAGAGAGCACTCACAAAGACAAATGATGCGAGGAAACCTACACATCCTGTGAACAGGGAGAAAATGGTTGACAGAATGAGCAAATATCCCACAGCCTCGACCAATACCAGTACATTGGAGATATTGAACGCCACAATAAGATAATAGAGTGAGAATACAAAGGCATACACTCCTGACGATGCAGGAGCGATAAAACTCATCCACCACCAATGATAATTCTCTGCGCACAATAATGAATAGGTTAACACCACAGAAATCTCACTTGTCGTGACAATCAAAATCAAGATCACAATACTCACAAACCCAAAGAGATAGTAACCATAACCCATCCAGATTGAAGACAAGAAGAAGTACAATTCCACAAATACAACTCCAAAGGGAACTAATCCTCCGACTAAAATCAGAGGTAATTTGCGTACATACCAGGGTTGGGGAGGAATTTCCCGAGGAATAGCAGAAGTAGCTACAGGAGGCTCAAAGGGTTCACGCTTCATTCCACGATATGCACCAAGGATGACAAGGGGGAATGAAACCCCAACCCAAGCAAGGATGAGCTTAAGAATGGAGAAGAAAGGGACTGCTGTAGTGCTGTGATAATAGGCAGCGAGAGAGTTCTGGACACTATAGATGATGAAGATAATTCCTACGAGTCAGTTCATATGAAGAGACTTACCAGGGATCAAAACACCAGCAAAGATTATCGTCCTTTTAATGTGTTTACCTCCGAAGGAGTGATAGAACCACAATGTGAAATAACCATTGCTATAGGAGAGAATAACGTAGAGGAAGAGAAGAATGTTGATTACCAGCCCACGACGCTCTGGGGAGAAGGAACCTATCAGACTGAGTACCATTGTCACCACAACCATCCCAAGAATTTGAATCCCTGATCCCTAAAAATGACTGAATTGATTAACCACAAACGAATAACACAGAAAGAAGCATCAGTGAGTGTTCTGGAGGTCTGAAGACATCGGCATGAACCATCTTCCAACCACTATCTTCACTATCCACCTCTTCATTCTCATCTGTTGGAAGCTAAAATCATGAGAATATCTGGAATTCCAGTACTCGATTATATCGGGCGAAATCTTGATACAGAGTACGAAGGACAATAAAGGCAACCATTCCCTAAAAATGAATGAATGGTGGTGTTCTCACAGTGAGGAAGAGGACAACTAGAAGCGAGTTGATGATACTGTACCAATGGATCTTACGAGTTTCCTTCGCAAATTCACTATTACTATAGTGATCAAAGCGACTCGCCCATGTAGACTCGGATTTCACCCACTTGATCGAATAAGTGAATATGATGTGAACTCCCTATCAGTTAGGAATGACAACAATAACTACTTTTTCTCCCTTACGCAGAGATTCACCTTGAATAACCATAGAGGGAACACGCTCTTTAGAGCACATTCTTTGAACAGAATCTTTGTCTGTGTATTGCACACTAAAGGAATGAGAAACGGGAAAAGAACAAACCTTCGAGGAGAAATCTCAAATCCAACAATAACAAAACCATCCTTGGATTCCTGTTCATTGTACATGACAGTGAAATCGAGATGATTGTTCAGAGCATACCCAATAGGTTTGTCATTCCCTTGTTTAACCAGAACGCCTCCAATCGGATACCCATGTTCATAGTACGTAGTATCATCCGAAATATGCACATTCATCACTCCTGGAAGATTGTCGATGAGAATCTCTGCAAGATACTCATCATTGATAAAGGAGACAAACTTGTTGAGTTCATCATCTGAATAGTCCTTCTCACCGACAATGCCACCTAAAATTCATTGCAAGGATGTAAAACGAACATGAAACATCCGTTAACACGTTGACATCATAAACGGAGTTTTCAATATGATTCGCCGTCAGCAATTCTCCAATAGAAGAAGCTTTGTGAATCGTGATATCGGGCTATCCAGTCAATCTGTAAAGACAAGAAGATACTTTCGGAAATGGTAAATAGTAGTATTCATATGGGATATGCGTCTTGGAGGAAGAAAGACCATTCACTTTCATATTGACTTGGTCGCCTTCCTTGTACACTTGCTTTGAACTCGCAAACAAAACGCCATTCGCGAGACTGAAAAAAAGAAATACAGCACACAGGTTCCCGATCATAGGCTTTGTTCTTCTAGCTCAACAACGTGAAAAAGAAAAAAAGAAATCTTTTGGGCCTAGTTGCCTATTTATAATAGGTATAAATTTGGGACTATTATATTAACCGCGAGGCAATTACTTCACTTGCTTCTTTCTTTGAATGGGGAGGTATTTATGCAGTACAAAGGAAGAATCTAAGTACTGGTTAAATTGGAGTTTCTCTGGAATTACGACTTGTATTGTCATTCATGGCATCTTCATATCTACGAATATTATCATCGCTGTAATTCATGCTACTCT
Source organism: Blastocystis sp. subtype 8 (assembly GCA_027406425.1). Classification (NCBI taxonomy): domain Eukaryota; class Bigyra; order Opalinata; family Blastocystidae; genus Blastocystis; species Blastocystis sp. subtype 8. The sequence continues at coordinate 23,676 of JANPWN010000099.1, forward strand.
GTTTGAATTAAAGGGATTTCTGATTCATCGAACAATTGAACGTATCTGGATCCGAGTTCTTCTTCTCGTTGTTTTTGAGTTCCTGGCTGTTCTCTCTCAATGGTCCCATGTTAAATGTAATTCGATTTTGTTCTTTACTAATGATAGGTGTATTTAGTGATCCTGGATGTGTTCCTAGTGATGCCATACCTTTAACAACAGCTACTGAGGACGAGAAGTTGAGTTTATGTGTGAAATGTAATTGCTTCAAACCTCCACGAGCTCACCACTGTAGCGAATGTGGCCGGTGTATCATCAAGATGGACCATCATTGTCCGTAGGATGAATTGTTGGTTGTTGATATAGATGGATCAACAATTGTGTCGGAATCGCTAATATGAAGTTTTTTATGCTCTTTCTTGTATATACCTTCTTTTATTGTATACTTGCTGTAATTCTAGTTCTTTCCTTTTACATTCATCGCATGATGGTGATTGATGAGAGTAGTTTTCTCATGATGTCTGGAGCAGTTATTCTGCTTCTTGGGTTCTTTTTCGCAATGTTCACTGCTGTTATGTTCTTTGATATTTTGGGTGTTGTTCGATCAGGTACTACAGGTACTGATAGATTTTATGAATGAACATATAGGAATTGATGAATTGAAAGGGGTAAAGTATTCGGGTAATATACATCAGGGATTGCAAGAAGCATTTGGAGGGAAGGGTGTTTTTGAGTGGAATTGGATGATTCCTGTGGGTCCAAAGTGGACTGATCCTGAGGAAATCCTTCAGTATCGTCGAAAGGGAATTGAAGTTGTAGTGAAGGATGAATGGACTGTGTGTGATTGCGTTGTTTGTTGAAGAATGGGTCTAGGAACTGATAGATGTCGGAAGAATAGGATTCACATTACAAGTAAGAGAAGCAATCAATGTTAGCGATAGTCTTCTCAGCACATTCTTCTCTAATAAGGTTGTGACATTCAACAAACATTCAATCGAATACGATAACTCTGTTCCATTTGCACATCGTGTCCTTTTTGATGGAGAGTCAACTCCAAATGAATATCCAAATCACGAGGATTTTCAACAACCTTTGAACAAGTAAGAGTTCCTGAGAGGACATCGTCACAACACACCCACAGTTTATCACGCAGATAAAAGACTGTTTGCTTCCAGTGAGTCTCACGAGCACTTGGACCTGTTGAAAAACTCACTTCTTTTCCAGGGAAGAAGATATCAAAGTAACCCACAAGAGCATGGAGATACTCAGAGTATTGGGCTTTCAGTGTGATTGGTGACGCAAAATTAAGATCCTCCTTCTTCACCGTATTTATGTTCAGATCCTAATCATGACAAAAATAAACGAGATTTACGAAAATACAGCATTCATCCGTGATTTGCTGTGTTTCAGGAACCACATCTACTAAAGGTTCGAACAAGGCAATCTCTTTGATTGTATTCATCTTGAAACCATAAACATTATCCCAAACTAATCATTAATTTAATATAATTAGTTATACAATCAATAGTGCGATGACGATAATCTTCGTCTTCAATTCCTATCATCATCAACTTAGCTCTGTCCGGGAAAATCAAACCTCCCTTCTTCTACTTTTCAATTGTTTATCCTATTAATACAAGCCATTTGTCACGAGCATAAATGACAGTATCCAACATTGATTCATAAAATAGAAAGTATCCCATCCATTCGGAAATAATAATATCAACTTCAGGAACAGGAAGTTCTACTTCTTCAACCTTTCCTTGGATTAGTGTGATCACATTCTCATAATCATCTTCGTCATTAATCCATACCTCTAAATGATTTTCTTTCACAATCTCAACTGCTTGCTTGCAAATTGCACTGCACTCAATACCATACACGTGTCTACTGATGAATTCATATCCTGGTGTCTACTTAGCTCCAGCTTGTGCAGCAAACATACACATAATTCCCGTTCCTGCACCCACTTCCAATACAATCTTATCTTTAAATAGATCACGGTTATTCATGATTGCATTTCGATATGAGAGTGTTCGAACTTGATCCTTCAGCATCTCCTATTCTTCAGTTCAATTACGGAAATGAAACCTCATGAATACCAAAATGTGCATAGGAATCAAAATAATAGTCCTTACTATATCCTTATCAAACTCAGCCCCAATGTTCTACCAGGTCAAATCCTTTGTATCGGCTGCCTGTCGAGGATCTATCAATTACAACTAAGTCCCTAGAATCGCCTACCCATGGTTATTAAGTGAGATAGCAAATATGAAAAATATTATCGTTTCCTGTTATTCCGAAAATCGTTAAACTTCTCTTTTCTCGATAAATACGACGATTCAGAGATGAGCGATCCAATGGAAATGTGTAAGGGCATCATTGCAGAGTTTCTGCAAATGCCGGAATCCGGTACTTCTGCTTTGTGCGAAAGAAGGTAATACATAGAACCATTTCTGGAGCCAGTGCCTTGGAAGGAATGGGGCTTGGATGACTATCCGCGGATCATTAAACAACCTATGGATTTGGGAACTGTGAATGTGGGGATTGGTTTGGTTGTTGATGATGTAAATAGAAGAAGATAAAAACGGGGGAGTACAAGGATATATTTGAGTTTGCTTATGATATGCGTTTGATTTGGCGCAATTGTTGCACATACAACCAAGAAGGAGCTGAGATCTACGCTGTCGGAAAGAAACTTTCAGACTTATTTGAAGAAAAATTTCGCAGTGTTAAGTCATTGAGTATGTTTTTATTATTTTCCTAATTTTTAGTACCTAGCAACATGCAGTAACGTCCAACTGCTTGATATAACCTATAGAGAGCCAAGTGTTGCTATGAAGAGGGAGTTTGTTGATGATTTGTTTCGACTGACACCTTCGGATCTTGCGAAGATTATTGAGACTCTGAATGATCGTTGTGAATCTTGTCTTGATAAAGTGAGTCAATTATTCTTTCTTAATACCTAGACAAATCCGGAACTGGTGGATATTATTGTTGATGCAATTGACAATGCAACATTCCACTTCGTCTTTGATTATGTAAAGGAGCTATTAAAGAAGTCGAATCCAAGTACAATGGAAGTTGAAAACTATTTTCTTTGTTCACAAATATATTACTGGGAAGATAGTTTACTACTTAATAACATGGATAATTTTTTGATCTGCTCTTTTCCCGCCAACAACTCACTATCTCTCATTGTAACCTACCCATCAAATTCATGTCAGTCTCTTACATCACTCTTCAAGATTTCAATCTGACGATCTTGTGATTCAAACAATTCGTTTAGTTGCGTTACAGTTTCTCTCATCTTTTTATTTCCTTTCCTTTCCTCTTCCAATTGATGAGTTAAGGAAGACATCTGGTCTCTCACTCTCCTCAACTCTTCTTCATAACTCTTTTGCTGCTGTCGAATGATCTCTCGATCCTTCTCTTCCATCTCGCGTATAGAAGCATTCAAGCGATCTGCCATTGTCTTTTCCAATTCTGATTCCTTTTTCTTGGCACTAGTGACACTTGACTGCTGACTAGTGAGTCTTTGCTGCATAACTCGTAGCTGTTCCTTCAAGGATGCCACAGTAGTTTGTAGCTGTTCATGAATCTCCTCACCATTCAATTGGGCTGATTCCAATTCAGCTTCTCGCTCTAGTACTTGACACTTTAGATCCTGATTCTCCTCTTGAGCACTCTGTAAAGCAGCCTGCACCTTGGCTAATTCTTCACGATGCAATCGAGTTTGATCTTCTAGGAACCTCTCACTAACAGATATCTGTTGTTCAACAGCCACTTTTCTTGCTCTTAACACAGCCAGCTCCTGTTCGTACTGACCCACAGAAGACTCCCATGACACCCGAAGGTTATTGATTTCCTCCTCTTTTTGAGATAGAACTGTTTCGCTTGCTTTTATCTTCTCTTCCATTTCCTTCACTTTTGATTCACTGGCTGCTAGAGCTTGTTGTACCACTTCGTTACTGCTTTGCTGAAGGTTCACAAACTCATTCTGAAGTCTGACAACTTCTTGTTCCAGGTCTTGCTGGCGTTTCATTGCCTGCTCCATATTCTCCTTTGCTCCTCTTAAAGCTCGTCTCAAATTCTCATTTGTCTGCTCCAATTCCTCTATTTGATCGTCAGTTCCCTCCAATTCCAACACAGCTATCTTCTTTCGCAAAGTTTCTAATTCTGTTTGGGCTGTTTCTGCTTCTGCTTCTAGCTGTTTGATATGAGCTTCTTGTGCTTCTGATAATTTTTGAGTAGAATCTGCACATTGCTGAGATCCTTGAGTTGCTGAACGAGCCAATAGAAGACTCTCGGTTAGTGAGTGCAGAGAAGAGGCAGAATCATCGTTTGGAAAGAGAATCGAGGCACATTGGTTAACTGCAGTTTTCGCTGTAGTTACGGATTCTTCTGGAGCGGACACAAGTTCAGAGAGATGAACAAATGTTGCGTGAAGTGTATCGCGAAAAGAGTGCAACTCAGAATCTTGTTGACGTAATTTGGTAACTAAGGAGTCGTATTCCTTATTTCGCTGTTCTAACTCTTCTTTAGTCTTCAGTAGTGTCTCGTTCAGTTGCATATACTCATCCTGACGACGACTCAACGTATATTCAATGTTGTTTTTTTCATATTCCATTTCTTTCAATTTCGCTTCCATCTCACCTACTTTTTGTTCGAGTTGTTGATTACTCTCAGTTTCTACCTTGACTTCACTTATATTCTATATCTATCAATCCACCTAATCAGATCCTACAATACCTCCCCACCATTGTTTTAAAGAATCTAAACTCAGTTCTGGTTGTGGATTCTCTTCTATATTATCAACTGGATCAATGTACTTCTACCTGAAAATGGCTTAGAGACGAACTCTAAGAAGTCAATAAGAAGTTGACGTGATTTCTCACACTCCATCTTTATTTCTAGTGATTACATGACCAGTCTCTTTTTCATACCGTTCATTTGTGTTTCCTGTGCCTGACATTTCTTCTTTAGCAGTTTCAGTGCATCCTTGTACTGAGCGATCTGGTTAGTATGTTGACTCATTCACGATTCAGCTGACAGTTTGATGCCACCAAATATAGAACAAAGTGAGAAATGAGAATTGAACTGTCTCAAAATAACTTGAAAATGTATGGTTAAATAAAAAACAACGAACTAAATGAGCAAAGAGTCTCTGTAATGATTCGAAATAACAGACGTATCCAAAAAGATACACCCCTTCTATAATTCACTCTCTTTATTCTGTCCTACCTTATCACTAGTACATTTCACATCAGGAAAGAGGAACTGAAGCATCTGCATAACTTCCGAATCATAGTTTCCAGGATAAATGACGACACTCTGAAGAGCCTCCGAATAAGAAGGTAAACGACCCAAAATATCAACGATGTTCACTTTAAGGACTGGCAGAGAAAGAATACCAGTAGTGAGAGCTATATGAGATCAAATAATCAATTCGCACTCAGTTCCGTTTTGGGCTCGTTCAATTTAATAGAAACATTAAGAAGAGACGATTCAACACCGAAGTGTGATTGGTATTTGCGTAGTGCACATACAGCACTATTGTATTGAGAGATCACGGCTGAATGCTCATCGGCTTGCTTCTTCCAATTTTCACTCGTTTCAATATTCTATAAATAACAATTCTATGATTCATAAACAGTAATAATCTCCGAATAAGCAAGTGGGAGAAATAAAACCTTCTTTTCGAAAGCAGAATCAATAAGGGATAGTGCTTCATCAATATATCCCAATTTCGTTTTTGCTTTAATTAATTCTGTAATGACTCGTGCATAATTGACCTCGTCCAAATGTTGGATTGTATCCAACTCCTTCAGAAAATCAACGAGATTGATTAATTCAGTGTAATATCCCCCATTGTAGCAGCCCGTGACTAATTCTGCAGTTACCGAAGGATTACGCTGAATATAGTCTGGAGAAAGTTGAGCATAATCATCTAACGCTCTATTTATATCACTCAAAGTGGCTATAAATCGAATATACAAACCTACTTATGATCACTATTTCACATCCTTACCATGAGAGTATGGAGTTAGAGAGCGAATATTCTCTACGTTGGGAAGAACAAGTTGGGATAATTCTTCATCATGTTCTAACATGCAATACCGAGCAATAGCTTCTGTAACTCGATAACTACACACTAATTTAGGCTATTTCAAATGAATGCTAACGAAAAGCAGTACATCAACTGAATACACTTTCTTGTAGACATTTCGTAAGACATCTAACTTATGTTTCTTATTGAGATTGATCAGGAGTTTTTCCATATCCTAATAGATAACTCATTACCACTACATCGACTGCTTTCTTTCCATTCTTTGAACTTTTGGATAGAATTGTATCTATAATAAGTGATAACTAGAAACTAAGTCATTCGGAACACTTCATACTTCATCATACGAAAAGGACTCGCCTTGACGTTCAATTACGAGTAGGAGATCACTTATCTTTGCCTTCTTTAAATAGTCCTCTTGCAGAATGAACTTGGGTTTTCCATCAATGATACTACGAAATTAGGAAAGAGACACAAAACAACGTGTTATCTTGAGGGTTGATAGCGGAAAATGATCGGGCTAGTGAAGCAGAGAGGGATGTAGTACCACTTAAAACACTAGGATAATTCAACCCTGTAGGAATCATCTTTGCAAGATGCTGAACGCACCTGCCGATTCTCTGCCAATGCATCACACGAGTGAACATTCTTCTAATTTAACATTGCTATTCATTTAAAAGTTATTTTAAGACAATTTAAAGAATCATAATAATGTTACTGAACTCATTGACTAATGATGATTTGATCAATTTGTGTCTTCCATATCTTGTAGATGATGATTCCATCACAAAGGGTAAGAATAGAAGCAGAATGGAGATGATACCTAGATACGTATGAATTCCGCTTGAACCCAGAGGATTTTGTTAAGTAGATGATGTTGAATGGATCGTGATAGATTAGAAGAGTTTTAAATGATGGAGATACACCAAGAGAGGATGGAAGCAAATACTATCATGGAGCATTGAACGAATCTCACTTTGTTATCAAGGATGGGTTGGGATTGTTGGTAGCCCAAGGACAATTCTCGGGGAATGTCTTGAATGGAAGTATCGAATGCTATTTCGATGGAGAGCTAATTATGAAAGCAACCTATTCGAATGGTCAGAAAGATGGGTTCTATGAACAGTATTTGCATCAGGAGCATTTGTTAAGTGGTACTTATAAAGAAGGAAAGCGCGTTGGAATTTGGATTGAATACGATCCAGCAACGCACACGCAACGAGCAGTTGAATACCAGAATGATGAACCCATCCAGGCAGTAGAGAAGGAGGGATCTTCATTAACTCTGAAACGAACAGAACAGAACCGTGTCGTTGGGAAAGGATCCTTTCGTCTTGAATCTACTTCCTCTCATACATTCTTTCAACCAGAGTCGTATTTTGCTTTATATAAAGAGAATAAGTCGGCTCTATTTTACATCGATCCGAATGAGCGTTGGGAAGACAAGGGAGTCAATCAGTTGATGGATGAGTTTACAAAACGGAACTGGCTGCAACGTGAAATTGAAGGAGATTCTATGAAAGTATTTGCTGTGTTCCCTGATTCTTCGAAAAGGCTGTTATACGAAGGAGGTTGTGATCCTTCTTCTTTTATACGCAAAGGAAGAGGGAATGAATATTTCCCGAAGGGTGTGATATTAAAGGGAGAATTTTCCAATGATCAGATTCGTAGATACGGGAATTTTGTGAATGACGCTGGATTCTGTTTCTGTGTTGGTTGTTGGGAACATGGTGAATTAACGAAAGTCACTCGATTTAATCCCGACTTTTCTCTGAGTTATCATGGATCTTTTACCGAATGGAGATGTGTATACTCAAACTTTGACTTGGACTCATTCTCGAAGGTTGACCCATATTCCATTACAGAAATCGAAATAGCAGATAATATCACAGTTCCTGAATTAGAGGGAGAATTGTGTTTCGACAGTTTTATTTTTGCTCGCAAGATTACAATCGGTTCTCATTGTTTTGTGAATGTATCGAGTGTATCCTTTACGCACATGCTCTGTTTGCGAGAGATCATGATTGGGGATGGTAGTTTCTCGGAGTTGAATATTAGCAAGTTGTGTAGCTCCAATGCATTAACAATTGTACCAACAATATCAAGTGAAAAGTTGCTTATCATTGCCTATAATCCATCGCTACAGTCGATTGAGATTGGAGATAATTCCTTTGCTAATTTCACATCGTTTCTTCTTTATGGTCTTTATCCAGGCTTTTGATAATGCCTAGAATTACCTCAATTAACAGATCTTCAACTAGGCAAACCATCGAATATTTCGAACTTTCCTAATGCAGCTACTTTTTACGGAATCCAAACATTTAAGCTGGAACGCCTCCCTACATTGGCATCAGTATCCTTTGGCGATTTCTCCTTCAGATCAGCGAGGCATCTTCGAATCAAAGGTATGGGTTCCATTATGTTCTTTATAGGAAGATCTGCCTTCTCTAAGAACTCTCTCATTCAATCAGTTTTCTTTCTTCTCTGCTTCAACTGTCAAATTCATTAGTTTCATTTTAATATTCAGTTTATTGCTAGATCTTGCTCGACTGGAGAACTTGGAGTTACAATCTTGTTTTGTTCGCTGTAAGCGGCTTGTAGCATTTTGTTTGAATATTGTTTCATTTTTACTTATAGATATCCCACTTGTCTCTCGCATCCATTCACGAAGCACTTCCTATCTTATTAATCTTCAAACACTTCATATTATTCGTTTTTATTTTATTCACTACTTTATCCGTAGAAATTAAGCCTCAGTTCTGTCAGGCACTTGTGTCCAATGCTCCTTTGGAAGTGGCAGTCATCCATCATCCAAACACATTCTGGCTGGACCAGTTCGATTTCATTCACTTTGATACTTCTCGGAAGCAGATTCAATTAAATGATGCTGGAGATCATTGGTTCGGAACTGTGAATGAAAAGGGTGAAATGGCTGGTGCAGGCGAAAGAATAGAGCGGAATCGTCTGTACGATACTTTTATGGAGAATCAGGAAATGTCGGGAATCACACGTTGCTACCGAATTGAAGAATTTGATAGCGGAACCAGGGAATTTGAGGGCGAAGGATTGTACTTGCGTGGGAAACCTCATGGACTTCATAAGTGGAAGTACAATAATGGAAACGATTTTAGTTATTCCTATTATTTGAATGGAAATGACATTAGTTCCGAGAAATGCACGATTGATTCAACATTGTGGAGTTCTAAATTTGGTCGTAATTTCAATCATCTGGTCCAAGGATGCTTCAATATTGCTAGTTCGATTACAGTGAACTTGGCAATGATAGCGGAATTAGATTTAATCGTGACAGAAGCAATTGTCGTTAATGTTGTGATCAGTGAGCAGAGTTTGAGATTTGTTCGAAATGTGGTGTTTGAAAACATGCCTCGATTACAATCACTGGTATTCCTCTCTTCATCTTGTGGAAACTCGGAATCAGGAGGAGTTTTGTCAATCATGCATTGTCCGAAATTGACACTTCTTGTTATCAAAGAGTACTGTTTCATTCATTATCATGGACTTGTTCTGTTCAGTAATTCATTTTTATTGATAATCAACAGATCTCCCACTACTATCACGGGTGGAAATCGGAGGTACTTTCTCAGAAATAGAACGAACTCAAGTTACGAATGGTTGTTTCTTTGACTGTTCGTTGCTGTCACTAGAAATGTTGCCTCAATTACGTGTCTTAGTGATTGGTGATTTATGTTTTGGTTCTGTCACTACATTACGACTTTCAGGTATAAATAAGTGAATAATGTGAGCATAGATTTGACTTCTTTGAAAGAAATGAGTGTGGGTTTTGGTAGTTTTGTGAATTGCATTTTTATCTATGTGAATCGTGTGAATGAGATGGTTAGATAATGTGTAGATGAACATGAATTCAAGCTGAATTCACAGAAGGGAGCTTTTGGGAAGCGTGTGAATGTAATTGTTTCTGAAGTGAAGGCAGTTTCTATGAACTGGAGTGGAATGTTGCCTAATGCATGCGTTACAGTAACAAAGAGTAGACTGTTAGGTGTTTGTTAGTGGAGGTGATTGCACTAGTAATTATCTGTTATTACAGTGAAGTAACACTATGAAAGAACGGTGTTCCACTTACAAAAGCACTAAACACTAGGCGGTTAAACTACAATCGTTCACTCATATGGGGTTTATCCCAGCGCAAGTGACGGTGGAAGCTAGTTTATGTGTCTTTCGATGTGAACTAATCTACATCGCAGTGGATGTTACGGATGGACTATTACGTTTCTTTCTTCGTAAACCAGAAACCAAATGCCTCCTTGTCATTCATTATAACAGAATATCCTATTTACACTTATCGAATGTAGTATTATCCTTGTAGTGACTCTCATTGTCTTTGATTTCTAGTTTTCTAATTCTCCGATTCCATGTTAAGAATGATACTGAAGTCAAATTGACATTTCAGTTTCCCATTGAAAAAGGGAAGGCATTGGCTCATCAGTTATATTGTTTCTTTCACTCTATCAATCCAGTTACTTCATGTAAGGTCAATCAGAATGGTTTCCTGTAGATTTCGTTCTTCACAATTCACTCGAGAGCATCTCTGCGTATTAATTTGGATTCATCTCTATTTCTAGATTGAAACGGCAACAACTATCTAGTAACCTGAAGTGGAAGCGCATCAAACATTTGTGGGAAAGTGAAAAAGGACCTCCCCCAACAAATTTCACCCAGTTTCTCCAGTCCCAAATCAATTTATCTCCTGATACTATTCCCTCAGGCATCTTTTCTAGTAATCATGAGCACATTGGTGAATGATAGAGTCCTGTTTTGTGCAGCGTTCATTTCCAACACAGCAACAGGCAATTGACTTTATTGAGCACTATCGATCATATGACCATGATATCAAGGTCTAAACTCCTTTTTGTATTTATTTCTAGTTATTCTCATATGAGCGAGTTTCTGACAAACGTCGCCAATTCCTAGCATTATCAGAAGAAGAATTCCGTTGGGAGTATGAAAACAGTCCTTATAAACAAAATCCATTGCGACACTGCTATGAAATTATTCGTGAGAATTGTCCGTGCAAACTGTATATGGATGTGGAAGTAGGAATCGATTCGCCATTTCAGTGTAGTTTTTGTATCGATTGAATCCTGGAAAAGAAGGAATGATACTTCTTCGATTACTGTTGCGATTTGTTTCCTTTTCTTTGTTTTACGTTTTCGGCATCAGAGTCTCTCCAGAAGATTATTCTTGTATTTTCAGTGATAATAAGGAGAAATTTAGCTGTCATGTAGTATTAAACAAGAATCGGATTCTCTTCCGAAACAACATTCATCTGGGTCGATTTATGCAGTGGGCAGTGACTTCCCTCCAGCAAACTCCTTCCAGTGAATTCTTTGCGTTATTTGTAAGAGGGGAGTCGAAAGAGTGTTTTGTGGCTGATATGGCGGTGTAGGTCAGTGAATAGTATTTGAATATAGGTACACAAAGAATCGAGCAATGAGACTGCTAAAATCCTCAAAATATAGTGATGATAATAGCAAAACTCCTTTCAATACGGCTTTTTCATTAGAGGAATGGCAATTATTCCTTCCATTCACTCTGGTAACAGGTTTGGTTCTTAGCATGTCTTAATTTGAAGAGTTTTCTTTTTACAAATCTCCTTTTCGTCTTCTTTATTTCAAAGGAGTGGTGACTCCTCTCCGATCTCCACAACCCGTCAGACGACCCTCCCAGTCAAGTCTGTTTCCCCTCCCTTCACTGGCTCAATTTATCCTTTCCAGTTGGGAGAGTATTAGCCATACTCCAGGAGGATTTGTTCGGAGTTGGTGCTGCTATGAGAGTAAATCTGGCAGGAAAAAATTGAGGCTGGACATTGGCGGCAATCGATGGTGTTTGAATAAAAATCGACAACACAAAAGCAATCATATTTACTTCATCGTGGATTTATGGCGAGGTGTCTTCTTTCAGAAATGTCATGATGCCGATTGTGTCAATTTTTTGAGTCAGTGGTTTCCTGTTCCTCCTTGGGAAATGGAAGAGGCAAACGTGATATTTGGTTGTTATGACTGTTTGTTGGATGAAAATGGTGGAACCATTATAATAGTTGAACAATCTTTTGAAGGAATATCAACTGAACAATATATCTACCAGGTAATGGACACTAAATACTAGCTAACCCGCCCGAACATTATTCTCAACAAACACTCCACTGCAACATAATTTCTTTAATCACGATGAGGGACCCAAGCTTGAACATCAGGTTCAACCTTACGAGCTGTTTCCATGTAAATAGGATGCTGAGGAGGAATCCAGTATTGATCCTGCTTCTGAGGGTCCTTAAAGCCCCATCTCTTATACGAACGCCATCTCATCTCTATTCCTCAAACCTCTATCAAATCCACTACGAGTAAGGTTTTCCTCATGAGGAGCAATCACTCCACCAACATTCGTCTTGTAGGGATTCGAAGAATTATGTAGCGTCGTCTTATCCAAGATCTCTGCGCATTTCTTCTGCAAAAGAACATTTTGCTATCAATTATTCTCGTTCTGCATACATACCTCAGAGGGAACTTCATCATATAAACTAGCAAGCCAACCAAGCCACTGAGGAGCAACTTGGTTATAATCGAATCTCCAGTTCCATCCAGCATACTCGACCCATCGATGTCGTCCTAAAACCATGAAACACCTTTCAAAAAGGCCAACCGAACTGGTAGTTCAATCCTTCGTAATACATGTTTCCATGCTCGTCTTGGCCCTTTAGTGTACCAAGTTTGATCTCTCCCATAGCGCTGAGTTGCTTAAGAACACCTCGAAGGCCTCTCTCTTTGAGTCCCATCACAATACACTAAGGGTCACTCCAACTAGGATCAAACAGTACAGTGAAGACTCCATATCCAAACTTGGTTGCTCTGGTTTGAATACTCATTCTGAATCGGATTTCTACTAAAAGAAGAAATGGGCGAATAGGAAGCAATTGGGATTAGCCCTATTGATGATTGAAAATGGAGCAGGTTTACGGTCCATTATAGTCATGTTGACCCATATTTATTTGGCAATCAAATAATGACCGAACAAGTGACTCATATTCAGTTTGATACGTCGGTTGTATAGGATATGTCTCCAAGAGTTGATTGGATAGGGTTCTTTTGTAGTTGAGTTATACTACATGCATGCTCCGAAAACGTGTGAAAACTTTATTGGCTTAGTCAAAAAGGGCTTTTATGATGGCATTGCATTTCACAGGATTATTGCTGTAGGAATTGCTTATTTCGTTGGACACGTAGAATTTCATGATTCAAGGAGGTGATCCAACTGGGACTGGTCGATATTCGGAATCAATTTGGGGGTATTGAATTTTAAGGATCTAGTTATATGTAGTCATCCTTTCGAAGATGAAATCACTCGGAAATTGCGTTTTACAGGAGCAGGAATTGTTGCAATGGTTCGTTGTGGATGTCGAGCTGTAATGTTTAGGCCAATTCGGGTCCCAATACAAATGGATGCCAGTTTTTCGTGACTCTGGCTCCTACTCCATGGCTAGATGGAAAGTATACAATATTTGGTCGTATTAGTGAAGGTATGGGTACTGTAAATCATTTGGGACATGTACCAACGGACACTCAAGATCGCCCCTTGTCCCCTGTCAAAATTATTCGAGCTCGTTGTTTATTGTGTGTTTGTTAAAGTTACGTAGTCAACCTCACATTTTATGTACAGAATGTACTATAGAACTCATAACATTAAAAACAAACGTTAAATTCATTGCTCATGGAAAACAACATCAACCATTTATATAACACAAAGATCTAAACCATAAACTCCTTATTGTTGCTCGCAGGTAACGCCACCCTGACGGCCACGATCATACTGATCATCATCATCATCGTATGCCTACAAATCACACTCTCAATCCTTCCCTACATTTCTATTATACTCAGGCTCCCTCACAGAATGACCAAATTCAGACTGCGAGCCTCTCTGTAACATTACTTTCTCAGCGTCCTTCACTTGAGGAGGCTGCATTGGCCACCTCAGCAACTTCTTCAACTCGTCCACAGCTGCTGGAGACATATCCCGCGGGAATTCAACATTAAATTTGATGAACAAGGATCCGTGATCCAATACACTACCACGCAGAGGCATTCCTTCGTTACGAATCACCTTCACAGAATTAGGTTCCGTTACAGTACCGGCAGGAATCGTTACTTCCAATACACGACCATCCAGATGAGTAATGTATCTAGTGAAACCACACAGAGCTTCGGCCAGCGTCACTTTAATTTCTGTCATAAGATCAGGGCCATCGCGGACAAAAGTGGGATGTCGAGCTTGATGGATAACATAAATAATGTCACCAGCCTCCATACCAGGAGCCTCATCAGCTGCTGACGGCAACACCACCTTATCTCCTTCCTTCATACCACGTTCCACACACACCTCAATTGTTTTCGTCTCAGGAACCACCTTGCTGCCATGACAATCTTTGCACTGCTTCGTAGGATCAATCACAACTCCCTTTCCATTACAAGTGCTACAGGGCGACTGCATCTGCTGAATCATATTACCACGACGTAACATTCGAACACGGACTCCTCGGCCATTACAATCAGAACACGACTTCTCACAACCCTCGGAACCACCACGTCCCTTACAAGTCGGGCAAATCACCTTGTGAGTGACGCGGAACTTGCTGTTCTTTCCTTTGTACAGGTCTTCCAATTTCACTTCATAATCACGAGTGATGTTCTCCGTGCGACGAGGACCTCTCGAACGACCACCACCGCCAAAGAACTGACTGAAAATATCCTGCGCATCCATATCACTTCCACTCATATTTTGCTTGATTCCTTCCATTCCGTATTCATCATACACTTTACGTTTCTCAGGATCAGAGAGAATCTCATAAGCAGCAGAAATCTCCTTAAACTATGAATAAATAAATAACCTAGTGAACACCTTTTCAGCATCGCCTCCACGATCAGGATGGTTCTTGATTGCAAGTTTACGATAGGCTTTCTTCAGTTCGTCTGCACCACAATCCTTAGAAACACCGAGAACCTCATACAATCGAGTATTCTCTACAGGTCCTTTTGGAGCACCTCCTCCCATGCCTCCCATACCGGGAAAGCCATCAAAACCAAAAAAGTTCATTAATCACCTGTAAATAGAAAAAACTGAGCGTTTATTACCAGCCACTATTTCTAGAAGCTTCCAGGTTATTACAAAGGCCAGATTGCACGAATTCCCGTTGTTTTCGAAGAATTCTATGGTCTTTTATGGCTTCTATAGACTTTATTGCAGGACATATTTTGCGAATTTAGATTGTTCAGCCTCTGCTATAGTAAATCGAACAACTGGCACTGTTGATAATTGATTAACTCTCGAGACAAGTGGAATAAGCATGCAGAGATGTGAGTGGTGTTGTTTTCTGCTCTCCTTACTTCTCTTTTCTTTGTTATTTTCCCTGTGCATTCATTCTCTAGAAGATGCACTTCTATTTTCATCGGCTGTCATTTCAATCAAGAGAGCATATCCTCTAGAAAGTGAGCACATGAGTGAACATCCAAAGAAGGCGGTTGATCTTCAGCAAGATTCAGTGATATGGCACTCCGAACTGATAAAGAATCATACTAAACAGATCTATGGTGAGATGGAACTGTTTCGGGATGAGTGGAGTGAGTTTGATAGGATTTTGTATGTTCAGAGGAATTATTATTTGTTCAACTCGCCTGAACTGGAAAAGAAACGATTGGAAGTGGTTCAGTGGTTGAATTTGAACTCAAATCAACTGGAAAGGAATGTTGTTTTTCAAGATATGAAGGAAACTGGATTAGGAAATAGTCTATTAGCTGTTGCCTCATCCTATATCGTTTCACGGATTCTCAATGCGTCTTTTCATGGTATTATTGGGTTTTTAGTTAACATGTAGTGAATTGGTCTATGTATCATGAGGCCTTTGATGCTCCTCTCGTAAACTTCAAAACTGACATTACTTGTAGTATTCAACTTATATTCTGATGTGTAGATGCAACTACTGATTCTTCGTATTCCAAGTGGAAGATTCGTTGGTCTGGATGCAATCCATCCATTAAGTCCCTTGAAACGAAACCAATTGATCAATTAGTACCTGCTCCTAATTTGGTTGTTACTGCGTACTACGACTACTCTAAACACTTGCTCAAGTCCCGCCAATATGATTCCACCTTGGCTTTAGCTGGACTTGTCAGTAGGCCATCAGGGAAGGTATCCAAACAGATATATTACACAGAATTCGCTTTAATGTCTGCTGTTCAACTATTCTTTCAACCCAAACCATTTCTTCGTTCTCATATTGAATCCTTTTTTGACAGGTGGAAATCCTTTCACTTGATTGGACTACAAATCCGAATGGGTTCGGGAGGAGCGGACTTTCAAGATTCCCATCGGTTTTTGCATTTTTCGGCAGTTTCAACATTCATTTCTCTAGCTGAGGAGTATCGACAAAGACGGGGTTACAAAGATACTGAGGTTAAGTGGTTCCTTAGTACTGATTCCAGTAAGGTGGAAAGGAATCTTACAAAGTTGTTTCCTGATCGTGTTATTGGGATGGAGACATTTCGTCGTGGTCACAGTAGTCAAGAGAAATCGAACCGAAATGGTTTCTATCGAGCTGTATTAGATGTCGCAGTATTGAGTCGATGTGAGTTTATGGTTCTTACGAATCACAGCAGTTTTGGGATGATTGCTCGAATGTTGACAACAAGACCATCGTTTGCTATTGTTCCTGCACGGAATTATTTAGCTGTTTGTTGGAGAGATAGGTTTAGGATTTGGTTATGTAAAGTATATAGAGTTTACTTAGTTTCATGGCAATTCTCTGTTTTGCTATACTCTACTATAATGGTACCATTCTGTTTCATTCATGCAACCAAACACAGAAGAGACTAACAAAACTGGGAATCACGCTGGCATATAATCGTCCCAACTCTGCAAAGTTGAAGGGTTGTAGTGCGAAGTTACTCTTCTGCAACTGCTCATTGTACATAGTCGTAATTTGTTTTCCTTCTGGATAAATGACAGAACGCAACTGACTCAACAACCGAAATACAGATGGATCACACGAAGGAAGATACTCGATCTACAAATTGATTAATTCATGAACACCGACATCCACAACTAGACAGCCCTGATCGCGATTATTAATAAAAATCGTCCCAAATCGTACAAGTATATCTTGCAATCGATATTCCTCACCCTGATAATGAAAAACATACATTTCACTTACAACTACAGTCATGGAATATGAACTAGTAAAAATACCCAAAGATGGATGATATAGAGATAATATTGCACTGTTCACAAGGACTGAATTAAGACGACTTGAAATAAGCACATTATCAGCAACATTGGATGCTTTAACAATCGTAGTTGTCTATAAATGAATGTAGTAACTGAAATACTACATCAGATATAGAATCCTTATCAGATCGTTGTTGTGATACTTTAGCTTTAAGTTTGTATTGATTAATAGCTAAATCCCACTTAGAAGTATATATTCCACCAATATTCTATACTGAATCAAAGACTAATGCATTACCACTATTCGTTGTTGAATCCTCTGGACCATTTCTGAAAATGATTCTTTTGGCCTATCAATAATACATATATGAGCTCCTGTAACAACACTAGTCATTATATAATGATGATGGATTTATGAGTGTGAACTTCATAGTTCCTTCCTCATTATTTAGGGTGCTGATCGTGTTAAATGATTGCAATTCTTGACTAATGTATTAACATCTTTTTTGGCACTCCAATAACGTGTCATACTAGATTTCTCTGAGAACAAACAGTTGTCTTTTGACAGCTATTAGACCTTCACCTGCTTTCCTACTGTAGACTTCTTTGCCTTTGTTTTGACTACCTTCTTTCCTTTCACTCCTCCCACAGCTTTAGCCTTCTTTTGAGTACGCATCAACAGGAACACAACAACAACGATAATCACTATCACAACAATCACGACTATCACAATAGCAACAATGGGCATACACACTCCAGAAGCCTTCTGCCATTCTCCATCTACTGATCCTAACACACAAGCTCTCTTCTGAGTACCCACATAACTTCCCTGAAGAGCACAATCATATTCAGCCACTTCACCAGCATCAGTCACAGGGAATACTCCCTCAGCTTCACATCGTCCCTTTCTCACTTGAATTGCTACAGTAGCCTGAGTGGCTCCTGACTCATTCTCAGCATAAACTGTATATGAAGTCAAATCTTGAGTGTCAGTAGGAGTTCCTGAAATCTCTCCTGTCTGAGAATTGAGAGTCAATCCAGCAGGAAGAGATACTCCAGTATCAATATACCAGTTCTCAACAATGTTTCTCACTGAAGGAACTCCACTAGATACTGCTGTTCCCATCACAAACACCAGACGAGTACTTCTATAACGAGCATTGGTAGGAGCCTTCATGACACAATGATCCGTCTTGACTTCACCCAATACTCCTCCTGAACACTCTCGATAAGAATAACCTCTATAACTATCATCACAAGTTGAAGGAGAGATTTGACCCTCTCCCACAGAAGGATAATTGCCTTCCCCAGGACACACAGATCCAGTAGCCTTACAATAAGCCATATGAACTGAACCCAGAGTTGTGGTGGAAGAAGCAGTATCAGTGACCTCCCATCGATATTTTCTGAATCCAGCCAGAGCGACAGGAACAGATATCTGAGGTTTAGTTCGAGTAGTGACAGTCTGATCCATAGCACTCAGAATAGTGATAGGCTCCTCCTGCTCATCATCAGGATTGTAGGTAGCAATGAAATCAAATCCCCATGAAGACACAGTAGTTCCTCCGACCATATTGAATGAATTCCATTTGCTTCCTATCAGATTCTCTACTGTCCATTCGATATAGGTTCCAATGACATTAGGAAGAAGACCAGTTGTATAAGGATCCAAATCCATTATGTTATCAAGAGTTCCTGAAGTGGGTTCTGTTGATTCCAAAGTTGAATAGGAATCAACAACAGTGGAACAATCTTCTA
>JANPWN010000101.1:0-117943 GCA_027406425.1 Blastocystis sp. subtype 8
CCACATCAAATGACGCTTGAACGAATTTGATCAGAGCAGATTCTGATGCATCTCCTAGTGGCTTCCACATCACTCGCTTCTCAATCGAGCCATCACCCAGTACCAACTCCTCAGTGAAGGGCTGTGGATTACTTGCATCGACTGATCCATCAGCAAAGTGTCGATACTTGCTGTTAATATCCCATTTGGCATTGTTACAGAGAGCTGCAACACGAATCAAGTGCCAATATGTCTCTGCTCGATCATCGAGCGTGGGCTTGGAGTACATAGAGCACTCACAATCAAACAGTTCACAATCAAAAACCACATTCGCAACTGTCATCATGTTCTGAGTGAGTGTTCCTGTCTTATCAGAACAAATGCACGAAGTTGAACCTAGTGTTTCCACTCCTTCTAGCTTCTTTACTAACACATTCTTAGAAGCCATACGATTCGCAGTGAGAGTAAGAGCTACTGCGACCGTAGAAAGCAATCCTTCAGGGACATTGGCAACAATGATTCCAATCATGAAAACAATGTTTGTAATAAGATCAGTACCAAGGAAGAATCCAATAACAAAGAAGAGAACTCCGATCGATATGGCAATGATTGAAATCTGCCCCATGAAGTGATCCAATTCAATAGCAATTGGTGTCTTCTCTTCTTTCGCTTTCATTGTCAGCTGAGCAATATGACCCATGAATGTGTTGTCACCCGTTGCAATGACAACCCCTTTGCATGATCCCTTAGGTACTTCGGTTCCGAAGAAAGCCATGTTCTGTGATTCAAGTGGGTTATCACTAGTACAATTCGGAGAACGCTTGCACGGAATGGATTCTCCTGTGATAGATGCGTTGTCCACTTGCATATCATCAGAACACTCGAGAAGGCGTATGTCTGCTGGAACACGATCACCTGCTTTGAGTGTGACAACATCTCCAATCACTAGGTCCGTAGCATCAATTTCGCTGGTCTCACCATTACGAATCACCGTACATTTGTTAGGCATCATCTTCTTGAACGACGCCATGAGGTCAGAAGATTTTCGATTTTGGATATAGGTGAAGATCGAAGTAAGCATCACCACCACAAAAAGGACGATTCCAAGATAGAGGTTTTCCACTTCCCTCTTGAGTGCGTATCCAATAAAACATAGTAAAGATCCAACTAAAAGCATTAAAGAAAACAGACCACAGATAATCTTCAAAAACTTGATCCATTCTGGTTCACTAGGTGGAGGAGACAACTGATTCTTCCCATTTGTGATCAAACGAGAGTCGTGTTCCTCCTTGGAAAGACCATTTGTAGCATCCGAATGAAGACGCTCGTTCAACAGAATAGAAATATCCACCAGATGGTCGTCATTTGCCACCTGAGCGACATTGGAGATTACTGACGGCTTATTGCCCATATGAAAAGTGAAGAAAAAAGTGATGGGTAATATATTAGGGTCCCTTAAATTGCCGAATTATACAGTATTGAAATAGAGAAATTAGGTCCATTCGGATGATTCAACTCTTCTCATTTGCTCACTTCATAGTATTACGATATGAGGATTTTCTTAGGAAAATGAGGTGTAATTATGATCAGGAGAGTACTGTTGGTATCAGAGTCGTTTCTTTTGCGAAAGTGATGAAAAGATCCAGTGTTGCGGCTACCCTACTAGTAATCAGCGTATCTTAAAAGATAATTCAAATTGAAATATATAGCTATCATTTCACTTAGAATCATAATCATTCTATAATTTCCTAACTAGTTGCTTCAATTTCCATTTTTACCTGGGTTATGGTGAGTATCAAGCAGTTTTGGTGGAGTCTGTTAATTCTTACTCTTTTCCTTACTGCCCATTCCTATAATATGAACTTCACAAGGAGTACCGAGTTTTGGGTATTTTAAACGTAGCCATCAAGATGGCATCAAAGTATTCTCTATCACCTGCAATGGGATTAGCAGCTAGGTCTATTATCAATATCGATCTAACTTCCATCGTATCCAGTTCACTTGATAGAATACCGTGTAGAGTGGAGAGAACCCCGTTATATTGATGGTGTATAATGAAAACCAAAAGCCTGATGAATTTACATACTCAGATACAGCAGATACCGATAGTTGTCTTCAACCCTCAACTTATGTATTCTTAATCCTTATGAAGTGACTATAAGAGGAGAGAAGTGACAGAACCTATATCTGTTGTGATACCTATTGAGAAAGAAGATCAGTATTCTGTAATTCTTCTTAACTGTTTTCCTACACCGGTGACTGTTTCTGTATGGGTGACTAGTTATTGTAATATTAGGGTTGTATAAAGATTCGCAACTTCTACAATGGAATGCTGGTGAATTTAGCGGTAGAAGAACAGCCAGAAGTGGTGATTTGGCCGATTGTGTTTTTCATCTACCTCATTGTGTTTATCATATTTGTCATTGTCAACAGCAAATCCCGGTTTCGAGGGACTCAGTTCATTCGTCACATTGACATTCTTCTGGAGGTGATTGTATTCATCAAGATCATTTCGTCTTTTCTCCAAGCAAGTATTATTCTGTACACATTATACTATAATTCTGTGAATATCCTTTGCTGATGAGCCATACTGTTCCTTCACTCTAGATTCCGTTATCGTCTATTTGAATTCATTCTTATATCGCCTTGTTGACGTGGCCCTTTTGATGGTTATGTTTTTACTTGCGTGTGGTTGGCAGATCACACACCAACTCCTGACTGTACGCGATTCTTTCCTCTGTTTTGTGTAGAAGAAAGAAATTCAGTTCGGTGCAAGCATCTTAGCCGGTTTACTTATTCTCGCAGGAGTCTCCTCGTTTTGTGATTCACAAATTGACGGTCTCTGCAATGGTTTCTCAGTTGTAAACTACATTTTTCAGTCTATTGTTATCATTACTATTCTCATTTGCATCAACATCAATATTTCAGTACTATTTCAACTTGCTTCTCACTTTAGTCTACTTCTGCCATGTTGCAGTCATCACAGTACAACCCTTCAACAATTCGCATTTATATCAGCAAGGCTAGTTTTACAGGTTTGCTGTGGTGCTTTCTAGTCTATATTCTACGTCCTACGTTCGTTGCAATTATTGGAGTCCCTGATTGGTGTATTGTTGATTTGTAGTCAACAGTTTTGTCTTGGAAGTACCAGAATCTGATTACTGCAGTGGATGAAGCAATTGTTCTCTACATCTTTATTCGATTGAGGATTATTATGCATCCCTATTCATACAAAGGGTACTATCGAGTGAATCGAGAGATAATCTCTCGTAGTAGTTATTCCATTCGTTCACAGGTAGATATGAATCAGGCACATGTAGAAGATGATACGATGCCTTTTGATCAAAATGCAATCCGAATGCGAAATCGTCCATTTATCCCAATTAATCATGACAGTAATCCTGATAGTGATAATGCAAATTGGCTTGAATAATGTGAGATACTATTGCGCAAGATGAATTATTGGTTGAAAGTGTATGTCAAGGGACAAATGAATCATCCAATGACCGAAATACGCTTCTTTACTGTTTGTTCTCAATAAGAGGGAAGGTAGAAAATTCTACCCTAGATAGTAGAAAAATCAACTTCTGAGAGAAAACACCACGAACAGGAATCACCAGGAATAGTCTTATTTCAATCACGTTAAGAAGATGGTAGGTTTTATCATGTACTATACAACCTCTGGGGATAGTTTAACTCTGTTTAGGTGAACGATCTCCGTTATCCTTCTGCTGAGGAAGAGGCCCAGAAGCATAAGCTGAAGCGTCTTGTCCAGACTCCTAACAGCTATTTTATGGATGTAAGATGCCCTGGATGCTTCAACATGTGAGTTTTCTTAACATCTTGGTGTGATCATGTAGCACTACTGTGTTCAGCCATGCTCAGAGTGTTGTTGTTTGTGACAAGTAGATAACAGTTGTTTGTGAAGCTTATATCTAGTTGCAACGCTTTGCTCTGCACTCCTACTGGAGGCAAGGCTCGTATTGTTGCCGGATGTGCTGTGCGACCCAAGAAGTAAACGATGCTTGTTAACTAAAAGATTATTCCGTATTTGGGTTGTTTGATGTAATACAACATAAAACTACATACAGTATCGGTCTGACTTATGTTTTACACGCATATCCAACATCTCTTCACGACTGAGAGCACGCTTTGTTTTCTATTCTGTTATCGAATTTCATCTTTTGCATACCTTTGTAATTGTTTTCCATCCACCATAAGCACTTTGTAGTTTTGTTTTGTATGTGAATTGAGTTCCACTAGAAGTGAATATAGAAATGTTGAGTACATACCCAGATCCTTGGTAAATACCAAAAGCAGCATTCTCTTCTGCATCCCGCTCCTTCTTCTCTTTAGCCTACTCCTCACCCTCTTTCCATTCACATACCTGCTTTTCCTCTGGAGAGATCTCTTCTTCCTGTTTCTTTACATACTCAAAAGGAATTTCGGAGACAAAATCCTTTGAAAACGGAGAACTTAAAGTGAGGATAACTCAATACAGTTACCTCAAAGACAATGACGTATCACTCACAATCAACTTCACAACTCGGGCTTCTGACTCTAAACTAGAGTAATAATACAGATATAGGATATACGATGTTGGATGCTGGATGATGAATAAGTCGCCTGAAGACAATTCGGTGAGGAACTTCGTTCCTTTCCCATAAACAACCGGACCTACTTGTAACTATCGATTCAAATCCGAATACCTGTGCAGTAGATTCGTCCTGTTCCTGGTTCTGCATTGGTTGGAACAGACTCCATATCCTCCACGCGGATTGCTTCTAGTTTTCCTGTCGACTCCGGAGATTCTTTCTTTTTGTGAGCCTTCTTTGATCTAGCCATTCAGTCCATATCATTCAGTGGAAACTTTTTCTTGTCAGACACACCTTTCAACTTTAGTTTGCCGACAATGAGGTTACGATATGGATCACTCATAAACAAACACTGCTATGCAAACTCGTATACAATTACATGAGACTCCATTGTGATATTTCCACAAGAACCTAACGGGTGGGGAACACTTGTGAATGTCAATACTGTAGTTCCCACAGAAATCTCCAAATCTGGCCTTAAAACACTCAAACACCACTTTGACTGGTCCTCAAAATAGCGAATTTCAAAGCAGGCTTGAGGAAGGGAAGAATCCACTATAACGAGATCGAATCCGCCAATATTTGGAATTGTACTATTTATGAGTTACCTGTGTCACTTCAACTTTTCAACAGAAGGATTTAATAATTGCAAGTGTTTGTAAGTCTCTTCGGTTATTGTCCCAACAGAGTAGCATTCTTTCTCAATTAGATAACAGCGTTTATTCACAATTATACGACCAAAAGCAGATTCACTGTGAAGAGGTTGTGTGAATCTTTGAATCAACTTGTAATTATGAACACGAGTTAGTGTATCCTGAAGGAGCAGAGATGGAGAAAGATGAGAATAACCAAATTCATCAAGTCCAAAGGCAAGGGTGTCTATCGATAACATGGGATATATATTCGTTACAGAGTTCCTTTTCATGCTCCTTCAGATACGATGATTTGAGATGCAGATCTTCTGGTAATTGCCGTGCACTTCGACAATTAGTGAATGTCTTTGACCAGATATTTGGATGGTCATATGCCCATGCAAGTAATCGTTGACGAACAGAAAGTGAGGGGTCTTTTTTTAACTTCATATTCGATTGTAGATTTATAGATTTGGATTCATGAAACATATTTGAATAGGGTACGCCCAGTTTCTGTAAGTGTTCTCGCGACTGAAGTAGTTTCTTCTTCTGTCGATATCGTTTCACTAAATTCTCATATTCAATTCGTCTCATATCATTAAGCACATCTGCATGCAATAAATCACTCTCCGAACGCATGATAATAGACAAAATGGTATCAGGTTTCACTTTCTCATTCTGATCCAGGTTTGAAACTTGACTAACAAGATCTTCTGATTTCGTTTTGTGTATTCTACGCATCATCTTCTCATTCAAAAGAAACCCAATTATTGAATGACAATCACCTTCAATTGTTAAATCCGATGGAGAAATCCATGAATATTCGTCGCCACAACAAACAAAGAAACGATTTGTTTGATCGTCATAGAACTGAATATTACCCTTTGTTCCATTCGATTTCACAATGCAAGGATGCATTGCTAATGGATTTTAAGCAGATGATGAAATATGGAATTCCATTAAGAATCAAAATAGTCGAAATTCCACAATAATCCCTAGAATCTATTCCAAAAGGATGCGGAAATTTGATATAATCGAATATTTCGTTTTATGTTTGAGAATAAGCTTAGTTCTTTATCTCAACAAGAATTCGAGCTCATGTGGGATTGACTGAAAGGAGATAATCGATAGTTATCGTGATGCGGGATCCCCGCATACCATTTTGCAATTACTTCCAGATGAATGTCAACAGTATATAGCAGGTGGTTTCATTGACATCTTTAGAATCTTTAACATTCTGTTCTGCATGAGTAATCCTATTTCCCACGATATGGTGATCCGTTCTTTTATTAATTCCTGCGGTGTAGCAGGAGATAATAGAAAGCCGGAAGAATTGGTTGATGATTACTTGTCGAAAGTGTTCTTAGTGACTATAGTTTATTTTAGTTGTTGCGGTACCATGTGTTAGAACTGAATACTGTTAAGGATGGTTCCTTACAGTATGTGATTAACCCCGTTTTCCGCCAAACCTACACCGTTGATTCTGTGTATATATAGTTAGTAATAGACGTGCATTCGGACAGGTGAACATTGTCAGTGGACTTCCGTGAATGTCAAGGAGTTTAAGGCTCCTCAGACTGAGAGTTCTGTTTTCTGTAACAATACATATAATCGCAACATAGCTATTCTTATGAATCCTGTACTGCAATTATCCTCATGTAATTTTAGGGTGAAATGAACCATGGAAGTGAGAATCGGGCTGTATTGGACTTATTTATAAACTATGGGTTACTGACGTAAGTTGAGAGAGGGGCTCTCAATTCTAGCTCTTCAAATAGCTCTCAGTTTTCTATTACTGGAGATGGTTATCGCTTTATGTTGAGTAATTTTCATGAGCAGGTGAGTTGTATCACTATTCTGTTACTCTGTAGAGTTATACACTTCTGCGAAAGATTCTTCGAATGGAACGAAATACCGTTCCTTTCTTCACATTCCTATTCAATTTACGACATGCACTTCCCTGCAAAGCTTATAAGGTGTCAGTATTGACAACGGAACAAATGAAATTTCTACGGTGCTTTGAGTTAATTGGGTTGTTGTAATTGGTGAGAGGTGGTGATGATAGAAAGATATACAAAGATGCTGAATAATGAGCAGTATTTCTATGTCACACAACTAGGAACGGATTTACTGTTTCCGACTACATCTCACTGTAGGGGAGTTGAGTGCTGATGAGGGAATAGCTGATTTCAATATTAATATGAGGGTGAAGTCAACACTAAAGATTGTAATTGAAAGTAATTTCAAAGTATATGCATTTGGCCCTCTGGAGGAGAACAGTCTCTACATCCAGATCATGTCTCAGTTCATGGAAGTTCGGGTTAGTGATCCACAAAATAGATTATTCCTAGGCTCGTCTTCCCAATATGGTAGCGTTTCTGATCACACGAAATAGCATTGTTCAAGCACTACGACACGAGATACCCGCATCCCAAATCATCAGCTTTCTGGAGGAATACAGTGTGAATGATGAACGAATGAAAGAAGCTGATGCAAAGTTGGAGAAAACGAATCCAGGAATGAGAATGAATGGTCGATTAGATGATGCAAACTTCCGCAATGAGAAAGGATTTTACTACAAGGTGAGAGTGTAATGAGAATATGAGGGATAGATTCCAATGAATGTAATGGATCATATCTTCTTGTGGGATGTAAGAGTGGTGAAATAAGTTGATGGATAGAGAGAGTTAAATCGATTGCGTTACAATCGAGCTGTGATGTATCGTGATTTGGATAGTGATCTATTCACCAAGGTGAGTGAAGATAAGAACAATGACTAGTAGTTAACAGACCGACAAGATATCAAAAAGTACATCCTCTTCTATGACGCGGGCCGGCGAATTCTAGTAGTGAAGGAAAAAGGGAAAGTGATTATTGATAGTGCAATTCATTTATATGTAAGTTTGTTACTGAACATACAATGGAACAAAAAGTTAGTCGGTACCACTGAATAATTGAATCAAGAATACCGTTCATAGGCTCTGGTACACAGTCCTCCAATACTTTCGTTTCCATGTCATATTTTTCTTCAAAATCTTTTTCAACCTTTGATACTGTCTTCTGGATATACTTCACTCGCTCAGCTGTTCGGGGATGGTCACCGAATAAGTCCTCATCATCTTGTTCTAAAATCGATATTGTATTGGCCCATTGTGTGATATCATATCCTGCTCGCTTCTGGAGATACATCGACATAATATCTGCCTCCTTCTCGAGTCTCCGACTATTGTTGAGTGACAACTCCATCCTTACCTCAATGAGTTATCAACATACTTATGAATCTCAGGAGTAATTAAAACATCACTCAAAGCAAACATAACAAAATAGAACAGAACATTGGACAGATGAAAAAAGTGTTCAACAGAATGAGACGCCAGAGAATGCGCCATTTCATGTGCAAGTACTCCCGCGACTGCCTAGTGATAAACAGTTCATCTCAATATCACCGTCTCCACATCCTTAATCTTTCCTTCGTTCTGGAGTTCGATGAAATGGTCTATCAGACCAGTATAGACCACAATGATTCCTCCAATGGAAGAAAAGGCATTTATATCGGAAGCATGAACAACATAAAGTTGCATTTGATTCATATAATTTTCACATTCCGGACTGAAGTATACACAAGCTTGTTTTAGACGTGCTATCACACGTTCAGCCATACTTACTCGTTCATCTTCTTGATTACGAAGAATAACCTTCCCGTTCATAGTCTCAGCTTCAATCATGGATCCTTCTCCATCTTTAATCCAAATAACTTGATGAGTATCTCTGTATCGTAACCCTTTTAATATAAGCTCCTTCACCATCAATTCATGTTCTCTAGAAAACAACTACGAATTGATCATTGAATCCATATGCTTTACCACAGTCTGATGACGTCCAGTAATCGGTACTACTCGTCGATGTGTGACCCATGCATATCCTGATATAGTAGCAACACCGCAGCCCGATACTATCCAAAACATGAAATACCGAACCTGTTTATCTGTTGGCTCCTTCACTTGATCTGATTGAATTCACAAACCCTTACTTTTCTTGGTTATTGGAAAGAAGTTTTCTTCATAAAGACGACTCAATTCTTCCTCAGATAATGCTAATGATAAACTTCTATTTCCAATTCGACTCTTATCATTTTTTATCGATTCCCACGCCCATGCTCTCTACATTTAATTCAGCAAAATAAAGACAAACCTTAACTCTCATCCCTACTCGATACAAGCTCATAGATTTCTTTCCAAAAAGCAAAAAACGCATAAGGGAGGCCATGGATATGGTTTTTTGAGATAAGTAACGTTATGGTCCCCCGGGGTTTTGGCTGCATTCTAACAATGATGTATCCCTTTAGATGATGTCAATAGAACCTGTGGTCCTCAACGAATCCACTTTTTATTCCTATAGAGCGAACAAAATTGAGTTCCAATGTTGACGCGCATCCTTACTACAAGTATACCCAAATCACTTATACTCATTCGTTCCTTTTCTGAAGTGAAGTAGGTTGATTCCACGTTGCTCTGACAGAAAGGAAATCCGGTATTTATACCCGTACCGGTGACAAAGGATCCTCTTCTCTGTACAACGGAGAGAGAAGGAAGAAGTATGACGATGTTTTTCATGCTCTGGGAAATACAGATGAGCTGAATTCGTAAATCATGAACCAGTTATTATTTTATAGTTTCCTTGGTTTTGCTCGTGGTTTCGCTGAGAAATCCAATAATGGGCTTGCTCCCAAGTTGATTGAAGTACATTTCTCTTTACTTTTGTCAGTAGATCCAAAGTAGACTATTTGATCTTGGAGCTGCTATTGCCACTCCTCCTCATTCAAGCGAGTAAGGATGCTTTAATTTTGTAACAAAGGTCGAAAAAGATTGAAAAGACGAAGTTCCCGGAAGATAACGTTTCTGTTTTGGAACATTGGATTGATGAGCTGGATGCCAAGCTCCCTCCTTTTAAGACTTTCACAATTCCAGTAGTCATTTAAACGATTCGTAATGAATAGAGTTCTACTGAAGGAGGCGCTTCGTTACAGATGTGTCGTTCTATATGTCGTCGAGCGGAACGAAGTGTAGTTCCTCTGGTGGAACGTGACGAAGTGGATCCAACAGTCCAACGTTATTTGAATCGCTTGAGCGATTTTCTCTATGTTGCAAGCAGATGGTCAGTTGAGTTTGACAAGGTGGAGGAAGTCCCATGGATTCCTCATAAGAAATTCTAACTTTGTCAGTTGTCATTTCTTCGTTTGTTTGTTGTCATTTCTTTTCGTTTGTTGTCACTTCTTTTCTTCCATGGAGGGTTCGAGTTTTGAAGACGAGTTTTACGATGTGATGAGCTCGGGAAGACTTCCTATGAATCATGATGAAGCTTATGCACCTAGGAAAGGAATGTCAACCTTCTTGTTTGAAGAAATGAAGAAACAACTTGAGGTTGAATGTAAAATCCTCTGATCATTATATAGCAATCGTCTATTGAGATATCGTCCTGGTGTGGAGAGATTTTGTCTGAGAATGTTTCTTCTGACATTATGTCCTCCTTACGAGATGGAACAGTAGTTACTTGATGGATTGACTAATGTAAAAGGTTCTTTGTCGAGTTGCTGAGAAACTCTATCCTTCTCGTTCGATTGGAAAATGGATTGCACACCCAGGTAGTACGTTTTTAATTGTTATTAAGTAGGGGAGTATATGGATTACAATGTCAACATCACAATCTTTGGTGACCACTGCACCGATCTCGGAATAGACAAATCTCTTATTATCGATTATACAATCTTTGATGATCATGATGTGGGGTTTGAGGTGAAGGATCACAGATAGGTTGCTCGTTTGACAACATGTCTCTTTGAGTATATTGAGCATTACAATAGTTATAGAATGTCACAATTGCCATCTGTTAAGAGTAATCCTTCTGAAGACAAGCAGGTGTTAGACATTTCACACGAGACTACGAAAGTGTATTCAGATACAAAAACGGATGTTTCTCAACCTTTACCTGAGACCTCTGATGTAAGGGAAGTGCTCTTGCCTCCAGAACAGCCAGAAGATGAAGGGAAATGCTGTTGTTGTTGCTATATGTGATTTATTCTGTTTGTTGACTAATCACATTCTCTTTGACAGGTTTTCCATTCATGCAGATTATTATCAAGGTATGTCACTCGCTTTAGTTTTTATTCATAGACCGTTTCTGGAAGGAAGGTAAGAAAAGGTGTTGAACTGTAATCTAAATAGAGAGATTTCAATTTGGATGACAATTTAACGGTATTCAGAGAAGAAAGATAGAATAATAGGCTAGGTGGCAGACCTGAAGAAGTCGTTGATGGAAAAGGAAGGAATATCTCCGGACCAGTTCCGATTAATTGTAAAGGGGAAGGTTATGTAATGAAAGGAGGAGTGCTGTTGATGATTAGGGCCGATGATAAAACTCTCAAATCATATCAGTTGACAAGCGGTACTGTGATTAATATGGTACTTGCTCTTCGTGGAGGATGCATGTAATCTACTTTCGTTTTTTTGTTCCAACTGTTTGTTTGTAAGAAGAATGTTGTTTGGCCATGAGATGAGATATAGTAGTATGACTGAAATCAACATTGAATTGTTCGTTATTATCTATTGAACTGAGATGCCAATTGTCTCAGATCCTGTAATTGAAGAATACTTAGTAGACAATAAAGGAGAGGAGATGAGTATGTAGTTGAAAACTACCCAGAATATTGAATATTCACAACGAGTTCTAAAAGATATTGAGTACGATGAGTGGATATGCATATTAGTAATAGCCGATCCCTTCAAAAGTCCTTTAATCCCAGGCTTGCGTATGTTTCAGCATATAGCAGTAGGATACCAGTATTTATTCGCCATTTTGTTAAAAGCTAGGAGAAACCTACGGAGCATCTTGATTATTTGGCTGCTCGAGATGTCGAACGTTCTTTATCCTCAATGCCATTATTGGCAGCTCCTATTGAATATCCCGAGAGAATGAACAGTTTGACCGGTCCTTTGGAAGTTTCAAAAGCTGAATTTGTTCATGATCCAGTTGTTGCTCCTGTAGAGGTATCTACTATTCCTGATATTGGGCTTGGTGAAGCATCAGTAGTTGATACTATACCTCCAGTTGGTGAAACAGTTGCACTTGATAAACCAGCTGTTTCGGAAGCATTGCCGCTTGATATGGAAGTTCGGAGTTTACAACCACTTCCTGAAACATCATTACTCGATACTTCAAAGAATATATCGTCTCAGTTATCATCTCAAGTGTCTGAGCTGGTAAACAGAACACATGGTGATGGTACTGAAGATCTAGCTGGTGAAGCGTCAATTGAACCTGTGGATGTGAGTGTACTTATAGGTGAACATAGTGTAAATCGACCTCCTGTTACTGAAATCAGCATAGCAAATGAAATGAGTACTATTCAAGCAGATCAAATTGAAGAAGCAACCATTCTTGATGTCAATGAGCCTGATGACTTATTTGTAACGGATCGAAGGGCAGAATACTCATATTCAAGTGACGAGTTTTTAGAAACCAAACACTCATTTGTTTGTTACTATCGAAGGGTGATTTGGGATTGTAGGAGCGGATCCGAATACTCAAACAACTTATTTACTTGGAGAGGAATCATTTGGGGAGAAAGAATCTGAATCTATTTCTTAGTCCACCTCCATAAACACACTTGACGAATCCTCGTATTCTTTCCGCTGTGGTGCATTTCGTGAATAACAAATTGAAGTGAAAAGGCTTTAAGCGGATGATTATCTCGGAATGTGTCAATCTACATTGAATGAAAGCAGTCACTCCCACCACAAACCAATCATTAATCTCGGAGATTGTGAATGTCTTGAATTCCTTATACTGTTGACCATCTTGACCATAGAGGATCGATACTAACAATGGAGAATAGGTGGAATCCAGTGCATAGCTGATATAAAATTTAATAGAAGAAATCATTTGCTTTGTTGTGAACTAGTTGTCAATATCAGTGTAAATGTATGCTACATTCACAGAAATTGTATGAGGCTGGTCTGCTTTGGATTGCCAATATGTTGTTAGCTATTCATGAGAATCGATCTTCAATCACAACATCACCATCAATTATATTTCCAACACCATGATCAAGTTCAGCACTTGATACAGACCATGATCCGTTCAATGCAATATTCTCAAAAGATGGCATTGTGAACAAACATTCTAACCTTAGTGAATTGATTTAATCCGTTCGATTATCTCCTTTGATGGTCTCAATCCCAATTTCTCCATTACTTCATTCACTTTCAATACACTTTCTTTTCGTTCCAGCTGATATGCAGATAATAATGTACATTCAAGTCCTTTCGGACCGCCAAGAATCTGATAGGTATTATCAATAGGAAGTAGATCCTCAAAGAAGCGAAGACATTCCTCCAAATAGCCACCTTCATACAATCCTAAACATTATGATATTCGTGATGTAATCAACCTTGAAGAACTTGACAATTAGCAACAGGAATGGTAAATCCCTCGTGTTCCATCTTTGAGAGAAAGACTTTTGCCTCATCAGTCCTGTGACTTGCTAGAAGACCGCGTGTATATAAACTCATAACACCCCATTTAGATTGCTCTTTCTCTGGACACAACGCCCATAGTGTGTCTAGCATGGTATATTGCTTTTCATGAATAATTGATTCAAATAGGAGTTCCGTTGTTCGAGTACTAAACTGAACTTCGGACTATAATCATGAGTAATACATTCTCATGTACATGTAACTCAAGCGCCAATTTGAGAAAGTTAACGATTCGGCTATAATGCCTGATTCGAAACAAGGCTTTTATCGCAATTTCCACATTCTATATCTCAGTAAAAAGGATAGCGCATAACCTCTACACTAACATCCTCACGTTGAGCAAATGAGAGTGCTACTTGATCAACCTATTAATAGTACTAACTTGAAATTACCTACCTCTGAATACGTCAATTTCCGGGAATTCAACATCTCACATGCTTTGATGACTGGGATCGCTTTAAGATTGTTCTGCAGGGGATTGATTTTCTGTACTGATATTGTAAATGGACGGACCACTGAAGTACCTACCAATACCTGGTTAAACCTCATTTGGTTTAATATTGAAGGTGGTGAATGAAACCATTTCCGTAGATTCAAGGGACGGATGAGAAAAGAAAACATCCAAGGAATGTATGATTCAAACACACACAATACTAATATAATTCAACATTCTGAAACAATTGGATGATAGAAGGATTCCTTTCTATCGCTAATATATCGCTTCCTACAAGAAGAAGTACTCCTGCTCGTTGAATGATTCTACTTTGCTTACTAAATACTATCTACTATTTGTATATACTTCCAAGTCCTACAACTGATCCTAACTGGATTCCAATTCGCCTCGCAACAAAGACCGATAGCATCAGAAGAACCATCTGAACCTCTGTTGAAAAATCTACCTCATCAACGTTCACAATTCTTTACCATTCACAGCCAACACAATCCGTTGAACAGGTGTATTCTCATCCATCCATACTACCTTTGCATATCGCATCTCTTTCTTTACAACAATGGATTCGCCTTGGAACGAAATCGACGTGATACCTGTGTCGGGAACCGTGCCCAGCGAATCTCTGGAAACAATCAGCTGTCGTAACTGGGATGTAACATCTCCAAGAATCGAATTTGTGAGAGTCAAGTCCGGGATTTGCTTGGCTTCCTCATCAAGCATACTTCGCCACGACTTGCTAGTAACTCCAGTTGTATTCTGGATACTAGCTAGTAACCGTGGTTGTGGTATCACTAAAGGACGTTTCGTTGAAACGGGTGAAGGCAACTGTTGAAGATGTGCAAGCTGCTGTGATAGGGGAATTCCCTGTGGTGGTTTCTTCAATACCGTCGTTTCAAATGATCGTTTTGAGAACTTGTCTTTGTTTATCACACTCCAGTCCACTCGATCTCGTTTCTTTGCACTATGAGATTTTGCAGGAGTTAAGTGTTGAGAACTAACCATTTGAGAGTTGAGCATTTGAGAACTGAACATCTGAGAATGGACAGGAACTGACTGTGACGAGATGATAGACGGAAATTGAGTTGAATGTATATGGGCAACAGACACTGGTTCTTCCATAGTGCACAAACTATCCACTTCCGGCTGAACAACACTAGGTTGAGACAGCCGTGTGATTTCAGTGAGCAAGGTTGCTGTATCGAGAGTATTCTTTTGAGAAGATTCATTGGACACAGTACTAGAAAAGGGAACCCAGTGGAATGAAATCTGCTGTCCAAGTGTTGAATTCCCGAAAACACCAGTTGACTCGGAATTCAATCCATCAATATTTCGGAGAACGGATGAAACACTTCGTGATTTGATTTGGAGTTCCTATTCGTAAGTACACATTCCTACAACTGACATCAGAAACCCCGCTTGGAGTGGAAGGATCCTTTCCTTTTCTTGTTGTTTTCGGCATTATATACTCATTCCATGCATATCCACCATATACAACCTAAACATCAAAACATATTACAGGAAAAATACATCGTCATAATCATCATCGCCCTCACTTTCACTGAGACTATAAGGATACATGACAAAAGATGACTGCCCGAAAACATGAAACTTCATAAAAACAAACAGGGAATACACTAAAGAACTAAACATATCGAATGGGAAGTTCCTCTCCGTCCACTGGCGAAGGGGTAATCAGACGAGGAGGTGTATCGTTCTGAGTACATCTCTTCACCTGAAGCCAAGAATAAAAACCAGTGATGGCAAGAAGAATAACACCAAGGACAACAATGACACATACGACTACAATCATTCTGGTATTAACAGGTTTGGGATAATTAATAAATGGACCATAAACGTACACAATCTCACAGTTCGCCAACCCTTCCTCAGTCAGATAATTGAGGCGGAGGCCTGCATCATTATTACTCTGTAAAAAGTGTGAGATATCCGGAGCAGTATCATTTGAACTGATCAAAAAGTAAAGTGACTTAGCTGCTGCTATCGATTCAGTTACGCGTATTTGAACATGTGTGTCCTTCACTGAAACCACAGAAAAATACCTACATGGACGTCATGACGTGCAATTCGGTAAACAGATACATGATCTGGATGCACACCATAAACACTACTAACCGCTTTTACTATTCCTTGCGGATTGTTCGAAATCACAAGAGTTTTAGAATGTGGAATAGAGTACGCAAAATCTAAGTATCCCATACCACTGGGAGGATATTTCGGGAGACAATACTGATAATCAGGGTCGTCCCAGGAAGATATATTAGTGCTAATTATTCGGCAACGGCGAGTCATTTGTCCAACAGTATCTCCTTGACAGGGAAGTATCCTTTCTTTTCCATCAGCTGTTTCTTCCCATAGTCCATCTTTTGGACACACAGAAATGACCACATCTAGAAATACTAGACAGTTGTAAGATTACTTGTCCACTCAAGTACAGTCACTTACTTATACATAAAAGAAATGTCCTCCGTAAAGACATTACTCTTTTTGTGACTTTTCAAATCCATATTAATCCCGTGGGAATATGCAATTGTGTTTCTCTCCAACAAAAAAGGGAAGCACTCAAACTGATTCTATCACTTCAAATGGCTTAAACTCAAACAAGAGGGGCTGCTACTTCTGTTGACAATTTCTTTCCATATTTAGATACAGCAAGAATCAGCATAATGATCAATTCTATGCAGCAGAGAATAATCCAAAGTAAATGCTCCTTTACATAACCTATAAATGCATTCTCAGGAGGTAACTCCGTGATGGTTAGAAGACGTTCGCCAATATAGCCAATATCACAGTGAAGGTTGCCCTTTAGCGTTAGATACTGATAACGTCTCCCGTTGTTGTTGTTCTTTTGGAAATACTCAGCAATATCATCAGCACGATCGGACTTCATAATTGCATCAAACAGCTCGACAGCTTTTTCCTTTTCGAGTGTAATGCGAACTTGAACAGAGGACGACTATTCATAAGCTGGGAGTCAAAGAAATACCATATTTGCTTCCTCTGCAATTCGGTGAACAGTTACAGCAGTTGTATTCACACGATAAACAAAATACAAAGCATCCTTAAAACCGGCAGAACGATATTCAATAAATCGAGCTCTTGACTGAGACACATTGTAGATCATATCAATATAAGCCATCCCTGGTTCTGGTTTTAGATCTAAACACGAATCCATTTTCGCCTCTTGCCATTCAGCTGTATTATTTTTCGTAATCATACAGTACCTAGACATTCTTCCATACGTTCCACTAGGACAACTGACAACAATATCGATTCCACCTTCTGATTCAGGCCACAGACCATCAGCAGGACACTTTACAGCCAGAATACGTGCCAATACTACAACACTGTTAGAGACATCTATATCCATTTGCTACATACATGAAATTATGACAATGAGTCTGGAGAATTGCATTCTATATATCAATAAGAAGGCTCAATCGTATTTGTATTGAGCCGAAACGCCGTTTATATGGGGGTCAGGCATAAGTGACTTCTATGAACTAAGGATCCACTAATATTGCTAGTTTGGGACTATCACAATGTGGTACTCAGAAGTGTAGAGACACTATCAACTGATGAGGTGCACTATGTCAAGTTTCTCGTTCCTTTTTATCTTATTCACTCATTTATTAATTAACATTTGTTATGGGTTTTCCGATATTGAAAATGATTCTCACATCAGGGAGTAGTGTCATTCTCCACTTTTTGTTCAAGCATTAACAATCTATGGAAGAAACAAAAGTATCCCTCTCACTGCTACAATTTGAGTACGCTTGGGATGTTCAAGAATGTTCTTTCGACATTAGTGATGAGTAGGCGTATTTACGTTTTGCTGGCTTGGAATTCACAGAATATAATACGGAGTATCCTTCAGTTGAGCTTACAGGTATATTTGTGAATTGATTGTTACTGTACAGGTCGTCTTCCTCAATTGTCTTATGGAAATCGGTCTATTGGAAATCAGATGATCATTCCATTTATCAAAGAGAATGTAGTAACTGTTACTAGGCATTTTCTATAGATATATGATTTAGATGAGTGTTTTGATAAAGATGTGAAAGATGAAATTACGTTATACACATATCTAATTGAAAGTTGTGCAAATGATATCTATGTAGTATTTTGGACGATAGATGAATAGTAGGAATATCAGAAGTGGTCTAAGAGAACTCGTGTTTATGATTCCTTATCTTCTATTTACGGTTCTATTATGCCATTTCCCTATTCACTGTATCCTGAAGGAATAACTCCTGATATAGAACCTACTATCACAGCCAAGCAAGTAACGTTCAAAAACCTCTTCAAGT
Organism: Blastocystis sp. subtype 8; assembly: GCA_027406425.1. Lineage (NCBI taxonomy): Eukaryota > Bigyra > Opalinata > Blastocystidae > Blastocystis > Blastocystis sp. subtype 8. Next base: position 18,517 of record JANPWN010000101.1, read on the forward strand.
AACCATTCCTTCTTCTGATGAGCAGGTACTATCAACAATAGTTCCTTATTTTCAGCAAATGTCTCTAATATGCAGTATTTACAGAGTGCTCAATGAGAAATTACATCTTAATCGAGAAGCCAATACCAACAATTCCTTTCAATATCTCTTCGGTTCAAAGTCAACCCTTTATTTTGTTTTTATTGTAGTCCCTCTTCCCTGGATGCTATCTTCTTTGGACATATTGCCCGAATTATGACTTATTCCTCTGGATTTCGTAACCAACTGTTTAGTTATCCTATCCTTGTTGACTATTACGATGGGATAATGAAACGTTATTTCTCTCCTTCTCTTGGAGATCCAACTTCCGACAATCTCTTCCTTGTACTCCTCTAATCTCTCATTCACTTTTAGCGGAATTACAAAATGCACATCTCATGCTCAGCTCCTACAAATCCTGATTCAGTACTACCCTATAATGTAATAGGTTAGTTTCAGGTATTTGGTTTACCGTAGATGATTATTCGCACACAGAATCGCTGTCAACACAGCTAGATAGTTCGGTTGTTAAGGAACCGAATCGGTCTGTTGAGGAACAATTGGAGCTTCGGGAAAAACTTGTGAGGTTCTCGGTCATTGGATTCGTTGCTCTTGCATTCAGCTTTATAGTCAATTTTAGTATTTATATTGTTTGTTCATTCAATGCTGGTGTATCCTTGTCTTTTCATTTCTCTATTCGCTTCTGCTTTGTGTCACACTCCTCGACTTGTGGAGATTGCAAAAGAGGTGAATTCGCGGAAAACAACCTGGCTTGCCAATGAAGAGGTCTCATTGCGAGATTACACTCAATACCTTGGTACACTTCCAAACAGGGAACCATTACCTATCAAGTCTGTGGCTATTGTTGATAGTCTTCCAGAGAGTTTCAATGCAATTGAAAAGTGGCCACAATGTACATCAATTACAGAAATTTTGGATCAGGGAGAGTGTGCTTCTTGTTGGGCTTTCGGAATTGCTCAAGTAGCAACAGATCGACTTTGTATTGCTACAAGTGGAAAAGACAAGTCGCGTTTATCTGCTGAAGATCTCCTTACTTGTTGTAAGGATTGTGGATACCAATGCCAAGGTGGATATACGGGAATGGCTTGGGAATATGTTCGAAGAACTGGAATTGTGACAGGTGGAGGATATAAATCGACAGATTGGTGTACTGCTTATGCTTTTCCCAAATGTGAACATGGGATCAAAGGAAAGTACCCAGAGTGCTCAACTGAAGTCCAAAAAGCTCCTGAGTGTTCTACTTCTTGTCAAGAAGGTTATCCTATTCCATACCTGGAGGACCGCCATAAGTTTTCAAGTGCATTCCAACTTGAGAAGGATGTAGAGCAGATTAAAACGGAGATCTACACCAATGGACCTGTGGATGCCACTTTCCAGGTATTCGAGGACTTTTTGACTTATAAGAGTGGTATTTACAAGCATGAAACGGGTAAACGTACTGCATTACATACAGTTAAGCTCATTGGATGGGGAGTGGAAGACGGCATTCCGTTTTGGCGTGTAGTTAATAGCTGGAATGAAGATTGGGGAGAAGAAGGACAGTTTAGGATTCTGATGGGAACAGATGAATGTTCCATTGAGTCCCAAGTGGAAGGTGGTATGCTTTAGATGTATTTGTTTATTGAAATAAACACTACATGAATTGACTACCCAAGGACCATTCTAATCCATTCTCCTTTTTAAAGGAGCCTTTTTTGTAAATATGATATCCGTATTGTAAGGCTGTGAGTCGTACTGGTATCGTTTACACGGATATGCCATTCCACATCCTAGTCCAAATAGAGTGATGCCCTGCCGTACCCGCGGTTTACCTAGAAATGAGAAACACAGAAACGTGATCACCAGATACTATAGAAGCAACAAGGAAGCCTAAACCTAATCCAGAGATTGTATATTTATAGAAATTGGTTTTGAATTCGAACCAAAGTTCTTCTCGGAAGACATGCTCATTGTTGTTATGTGAGGATCCATAAAGATGTGAAAATGATTCTAATGCATTAGTTGTAAGAATAAATCATCACGATTCATTAAACACCATAAACAAATAACCAATTGATTCTTCCAACAAACAAACGTATCCATCAAGAATAACCCCAAACATCTCAAGAGATGAAAAACTAATACGTTGCAAGCAACGTAATCTAGGAATTGAACCCCCTTAATTCGTCATAATCTTCATATCGTCCTTTTTAATCCAACCCTTCTTTCTCATAAACTCACTCACACCCAAACTAACCACAGCAGGGATCACAAAAAAACACACAAGGATTCCCGCAAGTGTCTTGCCGACTCCCAACTCGGATACAGACATATCATAAGTCATCAGAACACCTACGAAGCCAGAAGTACCCATTCCACTTCCTGCTGGATTACAACGTAACTTGAAGACTGCAGAGGAAATCGGTCCTGCCACCAAAGAAGCAACGATGGGAGGAATCAGAATCTGAGGATGTTTCATCACATTGGGGATCTGAAGCATGGAAGTACCAACACCTTGAGCAATCAATCCACCCCAGCGATTCTCACGGAAACTGCTCACAGCGAATCCAACCATATGGCAGGCACAACCGGCTGAAGCTGCAGCAGAAGAAATACCAGTCATACCAATAGAAATTCCAATAGCAGCACTGGAAGTGGGCATTGTTAAAAGGATACCCATCACGACTGCAACAAACATACCCATAACAATGGGCTGGAAATTGGTAGCAACCTCGATACACTGACCGATAAGAGCCAACAACTTAGCAATCGGAGGGCCAAGGAAATAGGCAACAACAGAACCCGTAAGGAGACAGACCAGAGGAACAAGAAGAATATCGATCGACGTCTTGCCAGCAATCAATAATCCAATCTCAACAGCCACGATCGCAGCTAAGTAGGCGCTAATCGGATCACCTCCTCCAGTCAGATGAATAACCTCGTCCACAAACAAACTGCCATCACGGATGGCACTTGCATTAGCTCCAACAAAACCATTGACTATTGCACAAAAGATAACAAGTCGGGGGGAGTTCAGTGCATGGCCAATACCCGCACCAATACCACAACCCATAAGAACAGTCGCTACTTGACCAATGGTCTTCAAGAAGTTCCCGATAACATTATCACCAATGAGCTTAGCTATCTGCTTAATAATAAGACCGGCGATAAGGGTGCAAAAAAGACCCAGTGCCATTCCACCAAAAGCATCAATGAACCAACGCTTACAAAATCGCTTGCACATATTAGGCTGATCCTTTTCTTTCTCAACTGGAATCGCCACCTTTTCCTCTACCTTGGGCTCAGTCTCAGTAGTACATATCTGCTTCACCTCAACAGTGTTTTCTACTGGTTTCATTTCAACTTCGGTGGACATCCTAAATAATATGTGGTTTCTCCTTTTGTCGCAAATAAGGGTCAATTCGGATAGGTGGAGTAAATGTTGAAAAACATGCAGTGGAATGTCTGAAGTGCCACCAATTAACCAGACTAGAAGGGACTTCTAGAAACTGTCTAGCGAAGGAGAAAGGTTGAAACAGTGTTGACCAATCGAATTCCGAGAGAAGTCGGTTTTCACTTTTTATACTTTTGCCACTTTTAGGGTATATGAGCCAGACAGGCGAGTTAGTTGATATGCCGACAGTTTCACCCCCTGCTGTTGACATGGATGTGGACACTTTCTTTGATGTCATCCCTATTGTTCCTAACGATGATGAACCATCGTCTACAGATGAAAGTCAGGTGTACAAGTCAGACCGGATCCAGCGAAAGAATACTGGAAGACCCCATTCTTCACCCTCCCCAACGGAGCCTATTAGTACCCCAATAGTTGAGTGTATTGTTTTTTATTCTTTATTATTAGTAGCTGAGAATTCTTCCCGACATAAGCGTCACTTTAGTACAAAATTGAAGGAACTGTTGAATACCTTTATTGTATGAGTTATTTTAGTGCTCTTTGTTTGTTATAAGTATACATCCCAATGAAACTCAATCTAATAGCCATTTCCAAACTGTGAGTAGACCATATTGAGAAGAAGGGGAGCCTTCACATGTTCTGGATCAGTGTGTGCTCTAAACAGTAGCTCTGCAAAACGACCAATAGAATCAAGAAGATAACTACAAATAAGGCTAGCAAAGAAATACTACGTATAGATGGGTTCTTGATACATTAAGTGATAATCTTCAGCATAATGATGTGTGAATAAAGAAAAGAGATACAGGTCCAACTCCATGGACAATCGGGTGGAATAATCGCTCTATAGATAAGACATTAAAGTCATTCCCACATAAAACTGTGACACCAGAAGCTGCTGCTGTGCTTCCAGTACTCCTGAGCACTGATGCTCCGACAAATATTGTAACAATTCACTCCCAATGTCCTCATAATCATTGCTTTGTTTTTCGTCTATGAATAGATTAGAACTACTATAAAAGTGTAGTGGGATGTGTTTCTTCAATGCAATCTCCTGATAACCATCGATCAACAATTGTTGTAATGCCGTCAGTCCCAAACTACTTCTATTCCTTAAAGCATACTTCGATTCATACGGCATAATAATTCGGAATATCAGAAGACGATGAAGGTATTCTCTCACATCCTGACTCCAATGCGTGAATAACCGACAGAGCATATTAGGATAAGAATGACTAATGTAAGGGGACTGAATTCGTGTTGGTTTCAGATAAGCGTCATATCGAAGGAGATATTTGGAATTGCTGAAGAAGGCAGTATTCATGAAAATGTGAAAATCACCTTTCGAAATGATTGTAGGAATCTCATAGATTGTTGCAATTGCACAGGTTAGAATCTAAATATCATCACTTCCCTCCAATCTCACTTCTTGGTGATCACCTTTCAAAACTTCATAATACTGCAAGGCTAATAGAGAAACAATCCGGGACAAGTTGAATAGGGAACACTCCACCTGTTCATTGAATCCACAAGATGACAAATCACTCCCGCGGGGATCCAATAAATCTGGGGTTGTTGGTAAAGGCGGTGAAGTTTCTGTAGCTATTCGACCAGGAGTCAACAATGACTTCAGTGATCGCTTGAGTGAAAATGACAGAGATTTATTGTGTTTCGGTTGAACTGTTGGAGAATCACCTCGAGGAGTGGTAGGATTGCTATGGACCTCCAGTTTCCCCGCGGAAATCGCTGTATTAGCTTGGATGACATCCGAAACAAGACAATCATCTTGTTGGCGTTGGAGTGCAGTTCGGTAATACGAGAGACCAGCTTGATGGGCAGAACGAAGAATCTCTTTGGAGCGAGCGAGATAAGCAATCACGTCTTTGGGCAGTTTGAGATTGGATGAGAGGAAGACTGCTAGAAGACAGGAATAAGCGATGTGGGGATTGTATTTTGGCAGAATCCGAATAGATTTGAGAATGGGATGAGAATCCGAAGACACATTTTTGAGTCGGAAACAAGTAGGAGGATAAAATAGAGATAAATCTAATGATGCAAAGTCTTGTTGAGCGAATGACTCTTCCTTGATAGAACGATTCTGAATGGGTGAGTATACATGAATGAGAAGTGAAAGAATGGTGAGTGAGAGTGAACGTAAAGAGAAGAGTGAGAGTGAGGGTGAAGGTAAAGAAGTGAGTCATTCATAAGATAAACATAATCTCAATCAACTACTCACCTGAAATCGACATTCCATAACCATCAAGGGAATAGTAACACAGATATCACTATATCCAGGAACATTCTTCCATACAATATCCCCCTTTCCAATACTATGAACATATTGGTGATAATAGTTCACAAAACTAATATACACATTACCATTATGTAATAATGACGAACACCAACTCAGCTATCCATCATTCAATCATAACACAAATACCTCTTCTTTTGTACTTGCTACTTTCAATACTCGTTCTGCATATTCATCGATGCTTCTCATAAAAAATAGTGTTGGATTTAACATCTCGAATCGAACTGCATTCGCTGGAGTACACACACTTCCAAATGAATCCTAAGTGATTAGTATCATAACTCACAGACCCACAGACTCACTCAGCTCCATCTGACTACCACAAATAGATGGACAATCAATCACTTCCATAGAAGCCTCATCTAGCAACCCGGGTACAACACCACACACACTCTCACGACGATAACTCTTTAGACTATCATCATGAAACTCAGTAGGAGATACTGGGGACCATTCTGATGATAAATGACCCGAATCTGTTAACGAATTCAATTCATTCTCAACTATTGTTGATAATTGGTCATTGGTTTGGAATTCCATATTCAGTCCCGAATTTGCATGAACAGCATGATTATAGAATGATAAGGACGTTCCTCGTTCCGCCGACAAGCTCAAGGCAGAATGTGATCGATTTAATACTGAGAACATTCCTCGTAGTGAGATATCTGTCGGCTTCCGCTTTACTGTACATAAACAACAATCGATAAGAGTACCCTCCATTTTGAGTGATTGATGATATGAAGCATCTTCGTCTTCGCATTTTTCAAAATAGGCCTTTAAACTTTGGCAATTTGAGTCATGAAAATTGTACTGGCTAATCTCCCTTAGAATCATCTTCAAAGATCTGATAATGAAAATAGTATGTCAAACGAACCGATTCAATCGAACAGAATGGATTCCTCGATATGAGTTAATCTGGCTTGTCACAGTAAACCACTCTGAAAAACCGATTCGAATCGCTTTCAGAAGAGGCTTCTGAAACTGCTTCTCACGAAGAAAGCTAACTGCATATGTGCAACCACAGAAATCACACTCTTCACTTGTCGAAATCCGAGACTTCATCTTCTTCTCACACAAACTACGACATTTTGCAAGCAAATGGCTAAAAATCAGTAACCTCAACTATATCCACCGATAAGTTTGTGTTATGTTACATCCTCGTCGAGAGATACCAATGTAGTTAGCATCTTCAAACTTACACAAGTACTCAAGTTTGTATTCATGACGACACATAATGTGGATGATCAAATCCATGATGGTAGACTCTACATCGGCAGACAGCGACTTTCGTTAAGAAAAACTGTGAACTAAATACAAACAATAGGATATCTCAGGCTTTTCTAAGAACTTCAAGTAATAGTCCCAAATGTCAAGGAGCATCTGCTGGACAAATTTCATATTTTCTTTCCGTTCATAACTACAAATTTAACGAATTGCAATAATAGAAACATAAAAACATCACTTTTCCATAATTCCTCATTACTCTTGAGCAGTTCAACCTTCTTCCCTAGTGAAAGTCTCGATGACACTAAATTCCTCATAACTGTCTCATATTCCCTAAGAAAGGGAGTAGATCGCTATTTGTCAACAAATCCTTCTCAGAGTCTACAATAGTGGAGGTCATAGCTTATACAATGCAACACAAAACGTTGTTCATATATCAAACAAATCACTGTTAGCAGAATGCGCGGTTTTTTCGTCAATTTGACAAACTTCGATTACAACAAACAACCAAGGATAAAAGGACACAGCTTAAACAACAGCTGAATTGTAATAATCAGAAGAACTCGTTGAAGAGACATCCGAGAGAGTAAAATAGGAAACGGAAAAATCTTCGCTAACGACTGCCATAAGTACCTTTCCACCATTTGCAAGTCGAATGAGATTCAAACACTCATCGATAGAGGATACATATGAAGTTGATCTAAAATAAAAATATGAAAAACTGAAGTACCGAACACAATGAACATAGTATTCAGGATTGGGAGGACTGGAACGATGAATCAAAGTTGACGGAGAATATGCAATCCACTGAAATGAGTCACTTGCTGATGGAGTTCTGGAAGGAAAAGAACAAAAACTAGATGAGTAAATCTCATAACAAGAATACTGTTCTGTTCGATATACTTTAAAAGAATGAAGCCGTAGATCGCGATATACAGCATAAAGAATAGAATCTAACACTAATGGAACTGATAGTGCACCTATCCACTACTACATCATCCTATTATCTAATTTATACCTGAGTCACGTCTTCAGGCTTACAATCTATCAATTCAATCGCATTCTTCTCAAGAAGAAAGCAAACATCCTCAGGATATAGATACTCCACACTATTTATAGAAAAACCAAATTGCTGAATATACAATCCCCTAGAATGGAACCATCACATTGGAGGGATACTTCTTCGATTCTAACACTGCTAAACCTTTTTCTCGATTCCAAGAAAGCTGAGATTTACATTTCCGCTCTTGCCGTGGACTCATTGTTAATTAACAAACACACTCAGGAATTATCCCTCAATTTGACTAGATCCAAAGAGCAACTTCAAACGATCTCCAACAGAAAGGTTACATCCTTTACGAGGAATGAACAAGGGGGGAATGGCAAAAGCACAACGAGCAAACGGAACTCCATCAAACAAATATATTTTATGCTGACAGTCATCTCTTCTCAACGAAGTGCGTTTCATAGCTTGATAGTACAGATCGGCATCTTGAGCAATATACCACGCAACACAATGAATAGAATGAAGAAGTACTCCCTCAGCACTACTAAGTGGGAACTGTTTAATGGTAAACCAGCATCCTCCATAATTGGGGTCCGAAAAGACGCATTTCTGAATAATTGGTGTAAAGACTAAGGATGCCAATAGTTGTGCAAGTAGCAATGGAACATGAGAATTTGCAAGACGAAGAAAGACCTCAGAAACAATCATATGAAGACGAATCGTCTATTGTTCAACCAATTCTATATTGCTACTTCAATAAACACATCACCATATTGAGGAGTGAATGTAATCGCAAGCCCCAGCGCTATTTGGGCATTTCGAATGGAAAACAGTGATGAACAAGGGTTCATGAAAATTCTGGCGCCTTCACACCATACTTCTCCTGATCTAGGTGCATAACTTATGGCCATTAAGAAGGCTTGAAATGCTACTCGCGGACCTAGAGTACTATATGTCAGAATCTCGTTTCAACAATACCAATGAACAATCTGAATAAAAACAGACCATAAGCGACCTGCTGTAGGAACTTGAATCAAGGCCTCGGCACAGGACATCAAGGCTTTATAGTGTTGATTCGAACGTAACTAGGTCTCAATCACTCCTCACTCATACATCTTTTAGTAACAAGTCTAAAGATAATCTCCACTCATGGGGTGTTTGATCCACAATATTACGCAAGGTCCATGTTGCTGTTTCTAAGTCTCCTGCTGCCTCTAATAATTTGGAGACTTCTTGGAGATACATTCGATACTGTGTCTCTGGCACAGATTCGCCTGATCGAAGTATGAACTAAATATTAGATACCATCAAAAACAAAACTCTTTTTGCCAACACTCGATTGCCAAAAGTAATCTCTGTTCGTGCACAAATCATCCAGATTTTCCATAGATATGTATTAGAACAGTGTTTTAGACTATGAAGAATAAAGTTTACAATAGTGGAATGCATAAATTCAAAACACGACACCAAACACTAGATATTACTCCATCACCCATTCATTACTTCATCGCCCTCACAGTCCTCATAACACACTCCCTTTATGTTAGTTCATTCCTCCATACTTACGCCATGTTGACGACGGATAGTGCGGATATGAGTGTAGCTTCTCACCTCTGCCTGAGCGGCATTACAATAAACCTTCCAAAGCAACTCACCCGTAACACAATTTTCTGCTTCCTTCATCAATTCATCAAAAAAAGGACTTAAACAGCGATCTCTCACATTCTTTCCATTCCAGAAGCCAGTTCTTTTTTGTTCCTCGATTTGTAATTGATAGAACCAAATTGGACAATAATCTGGTTGTTTCGCTTTAAGCTTCCATAATTCGGATTCGCCCTCTCTCCAACCACGTACTTTTCCTACAAATCGAACATAATCCAATAATGCCGATGGATCCAGAGGTGTCTCACTGTTTATGACTTCAGTGAAGAGAGAGAGAGAGCAAATAGGATGATTCATCTTCGCTAAGGTCATAATCCCTTCAATTCCACTTCGTATTCCTCGTGTTGTGTTTAGTGATAACAGTTGTAGTGTGGACTCTATGACAATCATGGAATTTCGTAATCGTTCAGCTAACTTGATTCGCTTTTCAAGAAGCGTTTCATTCGTGGGTAGATATGACAAGGCAGTCGTTAATGTATCCATAGCTCCTTCTAAATCACCTTCAGAGTGTTGTGCTGAACTCAGCTCCAACCATGGAATTCCACAAGTAGGGTAGAGTTCAGTCAAATTGGTGAGTCGCAAGAGGAATCCAGTAGGAGAGAGGGATGATCGAGTTGCCATAAGGGTGTCTAGTTGCCGCTTAAGTTTACGAAATTGTGAGGACCCTCTAGCTACTGGAGATGTGTTGAGAACTGGAGCTGGGACTTGGAAGGATTTGAGTGAAGGACCTTCTTTGAGAATGAAAGAATCATTGGAAAATTGATGTGTATCTTGTACTTGAATCGTTCCGTCCTGTGTTGAATCACAAAGTTTCATCTGATCATTTCTCACTTCCTCATGCTTCATTCGATCACACTCAGACTTATCTTCCACCATTTTCGATCCATTCTGTACATAGGAATTATCTCCCATCTCCTTCTCAACTACTTGGGGACGGTTTAGAGGTTCCATCAACTCCTTCAGTACATCTTCATCAGACACCAACATCCGTTTTGAGTCTCTCATATATCCATCAATCACACTAACAGGTAAAGAGTCTAGCATGGTAGCTGTCATTCCCCCTCTTACCTCACCTGTCCAAGAGCGGCTCACCTCTTGATGGGCACCTCCTGAAGAACTTCCAGTACTTGAATACTGACACCAAGACATTGGAGACTCATTCCAGGAAGGATGATCGGAATCACGGGAATATGATGAATACCGAAAGGATGATGTATCGATAGATCGATCGTCCCATGATGGATGAATGGATTCGTGGTATCCAATACGGGAGGATATAGGACTTGTTTCTTCCAAATACGACCCATCTGAAGAGGAACGCCCGAAAGCAGCAGAATGGATCTTACGACGATTCAAATCATCACTAGAAGGACATAAGCTATCTGGAGATGTGTGATGGTTACTAAACCATCCAGAAGTTCCTGGATTATCATAAGAACTGGTATCCCTTAGTGGATGAGTTTTGACACTTCTAAAATATGATAGAATGAAACAAAAAAGACTTTAGTAAGTCTGTATTGTGAAAAGAAGAATGAAATGCTAAAGGTAAAGTGAACGAAAAAACTTACATCCTGGAGGTTGGAGATACAACTCAGAATCAGATGGAGATAAATGAGAGCGGTCCCAAGCACCAAGGTAACTAGAAGTATTGGATACTGGACGATTCCGAATATTCGGTTCATCGTAGATCCCTGGTGAAAACCAGCCACTTGAATAATCCTCCTGATGAGAATATGGATAATCATTCGAAGTAAAAACTGAAAATAAGAAAATAGAACACAAGCATACTATTTAGAGAGTCACTACCGCGATACGGTGACTGATCAGGCCAATAGTCCTCAAGAGGGTCTTCTCTATAAATAATAGAGTTCCTATAATAACTGTACATTAATGTAGAATAAGAAACGGGACGATAATCCATCTAACGACTCAAATCTCCAATCAAGCAAATACGGATCGTTTTCCTCTTTTTCTCTGTCTGAATTGTTCTATATATACATGATCTCTGCTTCCAGATGAGTTAATAGGTCCATCTACAAATCAACAGAAACCTCCATTTCTAACTATCTCCAGACTGATTCATAGCAGAGTAGCTATCTCTGCCTACGGGTAATCCACAAGAAAAATAGGGACTATGTGAGAGTTGGCGATAATACATTGTTTGTGATAATTCTGTCCAAATAAAAGATTAAGTATGGGGTAAAAAACCCAAATATCACAAATACGACTATCAGAGGAAGAATGTTTTGTGAGTAACAACAAATACTTCTAAGTATATCAATTTCGTATAATCATAGACCGCGCATTACAATACATCAAATCAACAAGTACAATGGAAATGTTATCAGTACTCTTTCTCTTCACAGCAATCCACAAGAGAACACGACAGATAACATCCAATGAATACTTTGAAGCCAATTTCATGATAATCTTCATACATGCCTTAGGGTTAATCACTTCCCACAAGCCATCTGTAGCAATCACTACAAATCGATTGTCTTTACCCAATTCACCACTTCTATCCATCAACATAATAGTTTTCGCCTACCGAACAAACGGAACATTGTCGACTACATTACCCTTAAACCCATCAATTCCAAGTTTCTCTCTTCGCTCTGAGGGATATCGCCATTTCCGTTCACAGATACGATTTATTTTAAAACTAAAATCTCCTAAAGATCTAGCCACTTCCAACTCTCCATTCACATAGTATCTACAGTTGCTGGAACGATGGAGAAGAAGTTTAGGTGATCCTGTTGGAACCACGGGAAGAGACTCAACAGGTGAGGAGGAAATATCAGAAGAAGAAAAAGGAGAAAACTGAAACGAGGGAGACGACAACCGCGGGGATTGAGGTGAAGTAACGGTAGGTAAAGAAATCACAGATCCAAGTCGGGGTCGTGCAGATTCACAAAGCGTTGTAATCCAACCACCCGCCTGTTGAATACGTTCTTGATCAAATACTGCATCATGGATCTGAGTGATTTCAAAGAAAGTATCTTGTGTTATCATATATGCTCTATTGGGTGAAAGAAAGTTTAAAGCCATACTGTGTATCTCCCAAATTCACAACTGTATAATGATTGTCATTAAGGTACAGAATGGTACAAGTACAGCCCCCTAGTGTAGAAGCTTTTTCGGAGGATAACAAAGTTTCCAGACCTTGTTCTAGATGAGAAACAACATTTGTCAAAAATTGCCTAGAGTTAGAGGATCACAAACATACATACGAATCAGTTAGAGAAGTGTCATAGCATTCAATAAAAACATTCAAAAGGTTCTTCTCACACCAATCAGAACACTTCGAACCAGCATGACCATCAAATCTACAAATCAAAGAAAAATAACAGTGTCTACATTGCAAATAAGGCTTTTCCAACTCCACGTTGATATTCACTCCATTGTAACTACAAATCAAACAACGACCTTTTGCTTACCTGTCGTTGTGACACAACTCGAACAAGCAATTCTTCACTCAATGGATAAGAGGGAATAGAATCAGTAGATGACAATAATTCTCCGCAAATTCCGGAATTAATGAAAATACGATCGTCATTATGTGGTTTGACATTCTGAGAGTGATAAATCAAATCAAAACAAACGCGAAAGGAGATTCCGGAAGCACAACCACCATTAATCAGTAGTGGTGAGTCCTCAGAAACTAGATCATCACATCGATTGATGACCTCTACTGCTTCTCGGACCACTAGAGTAAATGATAAGATTCAACGGTACATTGGTTGATCTCATCGGTTGTCATTGAAACCTTCCTGACTGCATTAGAGTGGTGATAAGATTCAGCTCCAGAGGAATCATCATTTCGTGAATTCAAATAGCGAGTGAAATTCGGAGCATACGAATCTAGAATCAACTGAAAGGATAAAATATACGGTAGGATAATGGACAGTCATCTGAATCATAATCCATAGAATCAGAAGAGGAATCAGACGAAGATCCCATATCGGATGAAGAAGTCATTGCATTCGCATTTTCCTTTGTTTCAACCAAAATTAACCTATGCATACTGAAAAAGCACGACTTCGACCTCTGGAGGCGGAAAACGACTGAAGAGTCGATTTTCCAGCTATGAACAAGTTCTTCACTGCTGAACTACGTAAAATAGCTCTTTCCAACTGTGAACGCCATGCTTCTTTCTGAATGTCACAGTACCTACTCAAACCCACTTTACTCTCGTCCTTAAAACGAACATGATATTCAGACTTCTCTGTTCCTCCTTCGCCGTGAGTTCGCATACGGAAGCATAATCCTAATTCTTCCTTGTAATACTAGCAATAAGTTCCCAATATCAGTAACAACATTTTCAACACGGTCTATATCGCTGACCTCAAAGTGATATCTTGGAGTCCCTTTCCTCTCTGACATGTAAACAATGAAATATTTTTCCTAAAATGAAACCCAAAGAATGAAAATACATTGAGAACTCCGTAGACAGTCGTCCATTTCCACTTTCTCCAACCTTTCACCTCTATTTCAAATTCTCCCTGGATGTCAATAACAAAGGAACTGATATAATCATATATAGATTGCTCATTTTGGACCCCATGATTTGTACTGTTTCCTACAGGGGTAATGGGCACTCAAAGCTATAATCTACTTAGATAACTCATAAAAAGAGAAAAGAAGTGTATCATCAAATGAGTCATAACAACCACGGGGATTTGATTTTCCTGTTTCTGATTTCAGTAATCCTTGTTTTGGGAGTAATCACTGCGGATAATTACGAATGGATGATTTGATATCGGAAATTGTCTACGACCCAGCTTCCTTCTTCCATTCATATCCTCCGTTCACCTATTCAATAAAGGAATTGTTCTTATTCATTTCGTGACTCATTGTCAGACCGGAAGATTTTATTGTCCATGAAATCGCCGATGATCTGGAAGAAGCTGGAGAATGTGATCAAACAATTCCTATTCCTCCAAATGAGGAGTCTGAAACGACAGTTGACGCTGTGATTCCAACAGTGCAAGCAAAACAAGCAATAGACTGTTATGACTGGGATGATAACATGAAAGCAGAAATTCAAGATTTCATCGAGAAAGCCAAGAATTATGGATTTAAGGAGGTGCTAACACTACCGATTCCTGACAATAAGAAACTATCTCCTGAAGTTTTGAAAGAATTAAGTGTATGGTAGTTGAACTGTGTTGACGATTAGTCATCCAATCCTCATATTTCTCTTCAAAGCCGAGCGGGATCTATTCAGCTATCTCGAAGTGCACATATGGATCCATTAACAGATATGATTGGAGCAAGCAGGGCAGTGGAGATTCTTTCTTTTATTCTCACTTCACGGATGGACAAATCCGAATCTTCTCATACATTTTCCCTTCCTGCTATGGAAGATAAGGATGCTCGGCGATCATTCCATCTCTTTTTCAAGCAGAAATTCCCATTTATACGTACTACTACATCGCAAGATAAAATACTTTTAACGATCCGCCCGAATCGTAAACGAAATGTCAATTCCCTCCAGAATTCCCCGAAACGACGAAAAGGTTCTCGGATTCTTCAATTTATTTTGAAGAAGACGAATGTGGAACTGATGGGATTGAGAATTCGCTTATCTGAGATACTCGGAATTCCAGAACGATCGGTTGGGTTTGCAGGAATAAAAGATAAGAGAGCAGTTACATATCAATTTGGGACAGTAACTGGTGTTTCTCCTGATCAATTGTTGAGAGCAACCAAGGAATTCCCTGGAATCGAGATTGGAGGACTGAAGTGGGTGAAGCACCCTCTTGAAATAGGTCACTTGTGGGGAAATCGATTCCTTCTCACTCTCCGACAAGTAAGTGTTACTTCAGATATTGAGAGAACTATACGAAATCTTGAAAAGGATGGATTTGTGAACTATTTTGGTAATCAGCGATTTGGAGGTGATTCTTCCACTGAAATGGCCAATGTTAGAATTGGTCAATTATTAGTCAAAGGCGACTGGCAAAAGTCCCTTCAATTTCTCCTCACTCCAAATCAAGTCTTCACAGTAGGATATTGTGTTTGGTGGTCAATCAAAGGGTGAGGAGTGCCTTGCCTTAACTCACTTCCTTGAAACAGGTGATGCGAAATCGAGTGCTCGAATGCTTCCAGCATCATCCCATGTGTTACTTCGCCTCATGAGAGTAGGTTGTGTGGTGATGATAGAAAGTAGGGATTGAAACGGTATGGTTGTGAAGCTCTTGTAAAGGAAGAAAACCTTAGTGAAGAACAAAGAAGGAGGTGTCTGGATGTATTAAAGGAGTTACCTACGGAAATTGGGACTTTTTTTGTTAAGTCATTTCAATCGTATATCTTTAATAAAGTATTGCAATGGCGTGTTCAGAAATATAAGAATTCCATTATTCCTGGTGATTTGGTTCAGCATGAGAATGAAGTGATGATTACCTCGACTCCAGAGACAGACTCCAATGAGAATGTTGTATTACCATTATTTGGGTTGGTTTGGAAAGAGTGACTGATGATTAGAACGAGTGTGGAATTACCTGTGAATAAAGTGGGTGAATATTATGATGAGTTATTGGAACAAATGATTGGTAAGCGAATGAAAGAGTTACGAAATGAAGAGAATCCAGTAGAGGTGAAAGTGAATAGTGATGTCTAGTTTGTGTTGTGTGGATCATATCGATTGATTATAGCGAAACCTAAGGAAGTGGAATGTCATGTAGAGGAGACATGTCTGCGATTAGGATTTAAGTTACCACGAGGAGTATATGCAACAACTATGTTGCGAGAGATGA
Organism: Blastocystis sp. subtype 8; assembly: GCA_027406425.1. Lineage (NCBI taxonomy): Eukaryota > Bigyra > Opalinata > Blastocystidae > Blastocystis > Blastocystis sp. subtype 8. Next base: position 34,908 of record JANPWN010000101.1, read on the forward strand.
GTGGTGGTAATTGAAATGTTTGTTGAAGAAACAGATTCTACTAAGCAATCATTATTACATGTGCCATGAACCCGAAGGAGGTTCCACCAGCTTGGAGGAAGATGACTTGGGAGGTTTCGAAGGAAGTGAAGGAATTGGAGATACAGTAAATTGTTTTGATGACTGCGGTTTAGGAGGAAGATTCTTGGGAGGAAGATTCTTAGGAGATGACGGCTTATTTTGAGGTGATGTGGGTTTAGGAGGTAACTGCTTTGGAGATGATGGTTTAGGAGGCAACTGTTTGGGAGATGATGGTTTAGGAGGCAATTGCTTGGGAGATGAAGGCTTAGGAGGCATCTGTTTGGGAGATAAAGGCTTAAGTTGAGGAGAAAGCGGCTTCGGTGACTGAGGTTTGGGTTGAGGTGATAAAGACTTAAGAGGCTTCTGTTTAGGAGACGAAGGATTAGGTTGAGGAATAGTCTTGACTGAAGACTTGGGTACCTCTAACTGCTTCCTCTTCCGTTTACCACAACATACAGCACACATCCAGATCACTCCAATAGCAAGAATAATACATAGTCCAATTCCAATCCAGATCAGTACACGTTGCCAGCCATAAAGAGGAGATACATCCTTCATATCAATCACATACTCATCACCTCGATCTGCATTCAATTTATACTTCTTTCCTTTAAACTCACATTCATATTCTTGAGCTTCAAATCCGGTAAAACCATCATATTCTCCTTTATATCGATCACTTCCAACATTGAAGTAATCCTGACCTTTTTGCTGACTGAACTGAATATTACCAGGATTACTCTGTAGAATCACACGAACACTTAGTAATGAAATTTCCTTGTTGAACTGTATCCGGTGAATCATTCCATCAATACTCCCTAAATCAATCACTTGTTTATAAGATAGTTTTAATGATATTGGAGAGAGAGTCGCTAATCGACGTAATGACAAGGAAAACACACCATTGTCAGTATCCAGAGTGAGAGTCAGATCTCGTGGAATGGCTCCCTCAAAATCAATCAACATATAATCATCAAAGGTCCACTCAGTAAGCATCAAATTTAACCATTCATTCGCTACTAGGGACCTGGGTTTGTAGAAAGTAGGGAAGGTGAAGTGAGATGTTGGAATTCCCACTGAAGACAATGTAACCGTTTCACTATTCAGTAACGAAACTGCTATCCGTGGTTCTGAAAGCGTTACAACCATATTTGCCAGTCGTTGAGAATACACAATACTATTTCCATTTCTTCCTTGAATAAATGCCTCATAGTAACCAGGAAGAGGATGAGAAGGCTGAAGGAATAGAATTGTACTTCCTCCGTTAGGAATCGAGACAGTTTCATTATACCCAAACAAATCAATGAGTTCAATCGACTCACCAGTGATTCCACTAGCAAGAAACACACAACCCGATCCAACTAATTCAAATTGATCGTCCGTCCCAGAGATATCGCGTTTGAACAGTCTCGCATTCATCCAATTATGACCTGATCCAGCCGAGTTCGCTCGAGTAACTGTTACTGTCCACTGATGTCTTGTATAATCGCCATAGAAGAATTGGAAGGATGAGCGATCTCGTGATGGAAGCGACACAACAGTAGCTGCTGCTGAATCCAGATAACTCTTTCCGTCTAATGAGAAGACACGAGGGTGACCTCGATGTGCATAGGGCTTCATATAGATCCAGAAATGATTCACTCCTAACAGCTCACATGTGAAAGATCGATTCATTTCATCTGATGTACAGTGATACAGATTGGGTGATACCAAAAAACGAGGCATAGGATCTGGATGTAATGGAGGAATGTATCGAACTCCTGGTGCATAGGATACCTCAACCTCCATATATGGGATAGCATCTAAGGACTGAACTGCATCATCTAATTGACTCTCCTTAATAGAATTCGACACTGAATGAATTTTCAATATTCGAACTCCAATTGTACCCACATCAGCTTGGTCTGGTACCCACAGCACTCCTGCAGGGATTACACTATCTGCCCAGACACTTAGACCATCAGTATTCGCACTCAGCATAACTTGTCGGGTATGATCGAAACCCGATTTATCAACTCGACCTTGAATGACTCTTACCCCACGATTTCCTGCTCCATTTTGATTTCCCTTCTTACTTCGATACTCCAGAAAGAATGACCCAAAGGATACATCACTACTTACTGTTGAGCAAACAGTCGATTGTGTCCATGGGAATTCGAAGGCTAAGGTGTTATCGGAAAAGGGAATTCCCGAAATCATGTCAGAGTCAGCATGAGAAGCTGCTTCAATACCAAGAAAAGGACGTGAGTATGGATGGTCCCACGCAAATAAGCGAATTCGTGTTCGCGAATTCTCCGATGCCATCTTGAACCAGAATGGCTCAACAGACTCTATACTCATTCGGTAATAGTAGTGTGTTGGACCTGCTATTGTGTCCCAACTCGAGCCACCGCCCATCACACTTCCTCCATCACCATAATTGTCAGGGCTCGTGTAGTCTTTTAAAAACCCAATACTACTGAGATCTGTAGCAGAAGCGTGACCAAATCCCATTGTATGACCGAATTCGTGAACAATGACACTTAGATTGTAATCCCATTTCCAGGCCTCATCTGGATCATTATTCACGTTGTTAATAGCCCAGTAGTTGCCATAGTTGGTAAAACTCTTGATCCAGCCTAGGCTAGCCAAACCAGCAAATCCACCGAAACCATCATTTAAAAACAAGCGAGTCATAACAGACATGTCAAGTCGAGTATCAAGGGGCTTGCAAGCTTCCATGACTTTGTTCATAAAGTTGCCATACTGGTTCGGTCCATAACACTCGCTCTCTGAACAAGGACAGCAGATATTAGAAATAACAGATGTTTCCAAATCCATCCGAATACGACCTGCAGAGATCAAGCGAAGATGACTGTCAAGATACTGAAGATAACGAAATGCAGTATCCACAGATGCACAGCCTTCTACATCGTTGCGATGCTGAACACGATAGACTGCTACAACTACTTTCTTTCCAAATAAAGGGCAGTTGTTGTATGAATCACTCATAAACTGAAGGTCCATAACATCTTCATCTGGATTTGATACAAACGAATACTGAAGAAGGACAATGTCATAATCCCTCATCTCAAAAACAGCATCCGCAAAACCATGGTGCATTGTATAATTGTTACTGTTAAGTACAGATAGAATGGTATCCCCTCGGTTGGCGTGCCAGTCTCCATGATTTGACTGATAGAAAAACAGCCGTTCACTTTTTAACTCATTACTAGCTACGATACATACAACTAATAGAATCTGAAGGATCATTTAGAAAAGTAATATAATCACGAAGGAGCAAAATGAGTGGTCTAGGGCCCCAAACGACTGAAACGCCCTGTTACGTTGAATCCGTTTCATAGATGTCAATACAGGGATAGTTATTTAACAAACACAGTTCATTATGCTCTTTTTCTTGACACTGAAGAGCCTCTCCCTCTTCCACGCGTCCGACCTGGATGTCTTCCTTTTCCTCGCTGTGGCTCTCTTCTAAAGAACGCACGATGTACTATATTTCCTTCTTTTGGAACTTCAAAGTCCTCTGGCGGAATCAGTATATCTCCTTTAATTGTCACCTAGACATGAATTCCTTGATACACACTTACAATTCTGTCAGATCCATTTTCACTTACAATTCCAAACTCATAAGTTTCTCCCACAAGGGTATTCTTGACCTCTTGAAACGATTCTCGGTCTAGCTACAGATAAATATGATAATTAATAGCAACCTGCGAACCAATCAAATATGAATACAATCGATTCCCTGCGGACAAAGCAAAAATCGACTTTCCTTCACCCAACATAAAACTCAAATCTATCAAACATCGATACTCTATATTCTTACCTCGAGTTGTCTCATTCACATCCATATCAATAATCTGAGCACTACGCTTTGTTTCCATCTTTGGTTGCACTACAGCAACTGGTCTTCGCTGTATCTCAGTACGCTTTGATCGCTCTACAGGATGTCTTGTTCGGGACTCAGTCGATTTGCTTGCCGATTCCAGCTATCATTTAAACTTCTTTGAAATAATGTACCTGCCTGTTGGAACCCCATTTTCCCGCTTCCTTCACATCAACTCCCGCTAATGCCTCTTTTCGCTTCCCTTCAATATTGGTTAAGTCTAGTTCCTCAATTTTCTTGATTTCTGGCTGGTTAACTGCGGGAGTTACTGCTGGTTGGTAGGAAGGGGAAACACCTCGTCTCTTCATTTTCACGAAGTCCTCAAAAGATATAAACTTGGGAGGATGACTTTCTGCATTACGAATGGTGTTTCGTATGCGATTCTTCATGGCCATCATTTCTTGAGCCTTCCACGATTCATACATCTCTGGAACTATACCTCCTAGAACTTTAATGCATCGAGGACGTAGGAGAAGGGTGCCATTGTAGAATTCCGGGTCTGATATTAGCACTTTGGTTCCAGGAACTGTATCAAGACTGGAAATGAAAGGACGATGAAAGACCTACCTCAGTTGTTGAATGGATTCATACTCAATAGCAGATACTGTAGAAACTCCATCTGTGAGCCGAATCTTTAACAGTCGAGGACAAATATTGCTGTTTTGGTTGATTGAGGGAGCTGCAACATTTATCACTGTTGTTACCTTTAAAGTGATTTAACTCAATTTATACCGTACTTGAAGCAAATAGATTCCCTTTAGGACAGTTGTTGCCGAATTTAGGTTTGGAGGGAGAATTTGTCTTCCATACTCTCTTATATTCCGATTTAAGAGAAATTTGATTGCCTCATCCTTTGACCTTGGATTTTCATTCTTCAATAGAGCACTACCATTTTCTCTAAGGCTTAGCGGGGAAAGTAGTATATACGATAGTCGAAATCCAAAAGATTCCACACTTTGGTCCATGAGAGAATCACAAATGATCTTTAACATGGGTAAATCCGTCTTGATTACTGTTGGAACAACTGGATTTGACGATCTGATTGAAGTTATTTCATCCAAATCGTTTGCAGATACTCTGGTTGCCTTGGGATATTCTCGGATAACAATTCAGTATGGTTCATCTATTCGCAAGTATTGCGAAGATTATTTAAGACAAGTGGGTGTATGGGCTGGTTCTTATATCATTTATACAGATTTCAATCACTTCATTCGATTACTGTGATTCGTTGGAACCATATTTCGATACAGTTGATGTTGTAATCGGTCATGCTGGTGAGCGTTTCTCAGAAATGTCATTTTAGGTGCCGGAACCATTTTGGGAACTTTGCGGCATCGGAAACAATTAATAGCCGTTGTTAATGAACGATTGATGGGTAATCATCAACACGAGATTGCTGATGCTATGGAATCCGAGCACTACTTGATCAAGGCGACTCCTTCAACAGTAATTGACGCATTGAAATCACTTCCTTCTGTATCTCTAAATCTGTAAGATATGGAATGTTAATGAGATGTAGATATCCAGAGGCACATCCAGAATGGTTTGTCCAGTTTATATCGCAGCGAATGGGATTTAGTTAGAGTTGTTTGTTCTGTACATTACTACTCTGTTCAGTCCGCAATTGCTCATATTATACTCTTGCGATGAGAATTGTATCCTGTTTTCATTTAGGAAGAGAACACGGGAATTCCAAAATAATAGCGGGAGATTGATATCCCTTAGTTAATTTGCACTCATTTGATCAATCTGTATCTTGAAATTACAGAAGTATTGATCGATATCTCTGTAGTGGTTGTAAGGCGTATTTCTCTACTACATCTACTTGGAAGCTCTTCACTTATTTAATCATTTCTATAATTATTTTAGTATTTAAAGTATGAGACAGCAGTTTAGCGTGTGATAATAGTTCCATTACTTTCATTTATTCCTTACTGTTTTCGAATTTATGGTTGATACTAGTCTTTGCTGGTAGATAGATCTATGAGAGATTCATTCTTAGTGTTTGTCGGCATCCTGACTCGGCTAACGATAAATTACTTATATGCTCTAAATGTGGTATTGTTGTACATCAATTCTGTTATGGGTTTTTGACAGTTTCTTCCCCTTGGACCTGTTATCCATGCCAACTTGATATTCAGAGGCCTGTCTGTTGCATATGCGGTTGTGTAATTTTGATTTCATATGTATGACTATTAGACTAACAAAGGTGCATTTACTAGAGTAAATACCGATAAGTGGGCTCATACATTTTGTTTAATTCTCCATAATAAATGTGGCTTCTATGTCGATAATCGGCTGTATTCTCTATACTCTCCTGGTTTCATGTACTACCAGTTAACGTCCAATTCTCTTCGTTCCACTCCAATTACACCACATCCGTTGACCAGTACTATAAGAGTTCTGTAATCATCTAGTGTCGATTCCTGCTGTTACTGAGTGGATGAGCATGATTAGTGGTAGTATTCAGAATATACCTAGTTCAAATGGCTATTGTGGAGTTCTTCATACAGTTCATGGAGTTGACTGTGCAATTTGCAAACAAGAGATTACGGGATATTATTTCTCTTGTCAGTTCTCCAATTGTAAGTCCAAATTTCATCCTAGTTGTGTATATCAATATCATACTCGACTTCGATTTATTGTTTCTTTTGTGTGATTCGGAGGATTTACTTATCTCTAGGGTGGGAAATACTCGATTGGGGTGATTTGTCTTAAACATCAACCTGTGGCGCAGGTTCCATTTCTACTCTCACTTCCTCATTTCTCTCAAATACACTATGTATACTGTATTGTCTCTTTTACTCTTTTATGTCTAGCACATGGAATTAATCAATACTGTATCATTTCTTATGTTCTGAATCCAATTCAATTTCATACTACTCCGCAGTCTTCGAATTTCCTCATCCCATACATCGCAACTGCAGCAAGGTCCATTCTCATTTATCATAGACTCCAGCCTTCTGAACGGAACATGGTTTTGCAATTTGTACATCGTATCTATATAACTCCTTCTTCTGTCTTATCTGTTCTTTCTGAGGCCCATAAGTACTTTTCGCAGTATAACTGGGCAGCTCCGGTTTATTTAAGCAAAGTGGGAGAAAATAAATCTATTTCTGGAAAGCTAGAATATGTCACAACAGAAGGACTTGATGATGAGAGGACTAAACGAAATAGTCGATTCGAGCAAAATGAGCGGCCATATAAGAGGAGTCATCCCCGTGGGGAGAATAAGGAACCGAAGCATCGTGCTCGAACTACTCCCGCAATTATGCCCACTGAAGAATCCAACAATTCCCCTTCTCATTCTAAATTAAGTTGTTCCGAGTTCTGGGAATCTGTCGATTCTGATTACTTTAACTCATCAATTCAATTTCGAATTAATAATCAAGAAACAGACAGCTCCTTCTCATACGAGAATAAGACTACACCCTTGTCCGAAGGCCGTAAAGTTCGGTAAATAGAATGTTACCTGACTAATAACTAGCGTGTTGGTGTCAGGAGAGTTTTCATTGGACATAGTATTCTGGCTAGATTCCCAAACCCAGGAGTTGGATCTCCTCTCCTATCGTGTTATTTCAACACCTTATTCATCTCAACTTTTCACTCCTCTATCCTTGGAGATTACGAATCTAATGGTATTTGATGAACGTGTTATGAGAATTAGACTATTTTTTCTTCTCTTTCCCAGACAAATCTTAATAATCTTCAACGATTACATTCGCTTTATCAATACAGTGTACAGAATTCTCACTTATTAGCATCATTAACCCCTCTTATTGCGGCCCATGATAATTATTCATCTTTCAGAACACTGGTATTGAATCTGCAGAGTGCAACTCGCCAACAGAGCGTAACTTGCCAACAATGGCCTTCTTGTGGTTTACTGCCATCAGGGAAGCCAACAAGCGAAGCGTCGCTCATTCATCCTCGGTTCTGTTTTGCGTGTTATTGTTCCACGGGGAGTATTGATTCTGAAGGGGAACAAGAGCTTGATAATCCTGTTTTACGATGCAAGTATTGCTCTATCCAGGTCCATCAAAAGTGTATTAATCACAAAGTTACCCAATCTCCGTTTGTTTGTGATTCGTGTTTGTTTTTGCGTGAAGACGGGGATCCTAGCCTTCTTCATTGTATGTACTGTCCCTTTCAGTTTGGCTATTTATATCGTTGTAGTAATGACTCGGATAGGAATTCAACCAAAATCTCTTTCATTCATTTATGGTGTGCTCTCTTTCATATGGGAGCTACCATTTCCTCCTTCTTAACCTATCGTATCAGTGCTACCAATCCAGTAGATTACTTGGAAGGCGTTCCTGTCTCTTATGTGGTTCCTCGAAGACAGGGTTTGGTTCAGTTTTCTGTGAAAGATGATTCTGCATATAGACAATTCAGTGGGTTGATAACATGGGATACACACCAGGCAGAGGGAGAGTATCGGGTGAAGTCAGTCCTCTTAGAAAAGGCACGTGGAGATATGACATTATTTGCATGTTCAGTAATACATAATACACAAGTTTCTCAACCCTTGCGAGCGTTTCATAGTTTCTTCCAACCTGCATTAAGTCAACAAGAAATAGCTTTAGTCAAAGAACTATCACCACAGGAACAAGCTCAGTATAAACGTAATCATGATATCATTCATTAACTCGAAGCCATAATTCCAGCATGTCTGTCGACAGGAACCACAGGAGGCAAGTATGAATGTAGGTGTACTAAGTGCTGTATTATCTAGGTCCCACTTTGGGGTGTTTGTGCTGTATATGCAAGCTCCCTGTGGGTAATACTCGTCGCTGTAGTCGCTCAGGATGTACTTTCGCCTTCCATGTGAATTGTTTGTGGTATGCGGGTGGAGATATCACTGTGAGTCTTAAGGATCATGAGTATGTTAGTTATGGGATTCAGCCAAAACTAATAGCGTTTTGTCCTCTTCATCAGCAAGTATCAATTGACCTATCTCTTCATCATAGAATTCTTCTTCTCAGATTCTTTTCAATGTATATTCAAGGAATCAGTATCGTTCCTTCACAGCTTCTCGTCGACTTCATTCTGGGACCCTTCCTCCTCGGCGTCAGAACCGGTGTGACATTTGTGGATACTCTTCCCGAGCTCCCACCACATCACTTAGATCTGACCTCACTCATCACTACTATCACTCTCCAACTAGGCAGCTAAGCTTCAATGGACGTGGGAGTTGGTGGCAGTGTCTCCTCTGTGATTCACTCGTCCATGAGACTTGTCTGGACACATCATTCATGCTTTCACTATTTATTCAAAATGATATCAATTGTTTCTTTTTTGTCTTTTTTTTGATTTCTAGACTATGTGTGTCGGCGATGTCTATTTTATAATCCCTATCCACCAATACGGAAATCGAATCGATTTATGTCATGTCTGTCTCCAGCTCTGTCGGCCAAATCTTACTGTCCTCAGTTGGACTGTGGCTGTTGTTGTATTTGTGGACAAAAACAAGGGTATTTATGTCATTCTACTGATGGAAATTGGGCACATTTTCAGTGTGCTCTGTGTGTAGATGAAACCCAATTCAATTGTATTCCCACTGTTGTAAATTCCAGAAATCGGGACCACAATTACGTTCACACTGGATGGGATTTTAAATTGGGATCAGATTGGTTGAATGGAGATCCTGAAGCTGTATGTTATCATTGCTCCCAACAAGGTCGCTGTATTGTGTGCTGTTGGCCTGACTGTAAAAAGCAAACTCATCCTGCTTGTGTTAATCCGGGTACAGAAATCTTTGATATTTCTGCCAGTGGATGTGTGTGGTTATGTGAAACTCATTCAGTATCTTATAGTGTGAAGGTTGGTAACTGTCTTGGATTGGATTGGTTACAGTGGTTAAATCATGATATGAATAGGGCAAACCATTCTCCTAAACGAACGCCGGAGCGATTAACACGACATGTATCCGTAAAGGTAACCAAAGAAAAGAACTCAGAATCTTTACAACCCCTTCAATCTCTGTGTTCATCCCAATCTCACTCATCTCTTCAGTCGTCTCCAGAGTTGGAACAACACTTATCTCCACGTCAACCGTCATCTCCTCCTCAACCATCATCTCCACTTCAACCGTCGTCTCCACCTCAACCATCATCTCCATCATCTCCACTATCCTCGTCATTATCATCACTATCACCATCGCTGTCGCCAGTACCATTGTTTCCTGACCACTCTGATAATACTACACTGAAGATGGAGTTGGAGTCAGCTCATAATCAACCAGGAGTCGAACATGAGGAATCAGGCTCAGAACTGCTTTCAACAGAGCGATCTTCTCGGAAGAAACAATCACTTCTCCTTCTCTGTCTGGAGAAGTCTACAAGTGTTCGAAAATTGATCCTTCGTAGACTAAAACACTTCTTTGGTGGTAGTCCTTTTTTCGTTGATTCCACAAATACGCTCAAAATGAGTGTCATTCGTTATTTAAGTAGAATTGATCTCCATCATGTTTCGACAGCGAATCGTGAACAGATTGCTAAGATTTGTGAAAATTGGGATAATTCCGTCATTTATGAAGATATTTGGATGATTATTACCTGCCTTCTGGAATTACAAAATAGTCCACCATTTAATTCATTTTTATTTTTAGGACAGGTAGAACAAGAAAAGAAACTTCAGAATCGGATTATAAAAGAGAAATTATGGACTTGGCCACAGTTTGTTAATGTTGCTCGACAGGAGGTGAAGGGAAAATGTCCTTCATATTGGTCTCAGAAAAAGCGAAGTCTTCGAAGAAAGTAGGCACTGAAAAGAAGCTAAATAAGTAGATATGATATTGATGTAGGAAATACAGCAAAAATGGCAACATTCATCCTTCCTTCATTACTTCGTCAAGTTACGAGTACTACCTGCATTATATGCAGAAGGACAGAATATCACGAGTCGTTTAATACAGTAGACTCTAGATTGATAACTAATACTCAGATGCCTGACCAAGCCTTTGTTTGTCCAGATTGTTGCATTTATTATGGATTCTACTTGGTTGGTTCTTTTGTTCAAATGAAAATGGTATGTTTTCGTTTCTGAATTCATATCAAGGACAATCAGTGGAAGCTGTATCATATTGTTGGTTGGAATGAACTAGATGGATCTCATATTCTCCAGGATCTAGATGGTTCCTATCACACTCATTACCTTGGAACATGCCCTTATTTTCTTCGCACGCTGTTGGATATCGTTGCTGAAGTATCCTTTGAATGTCTTTTGAGAGGTAGTTGTTGGAATGTAAGGAGCTTGACTTCAATGATTTCAGTCAAACACTGACAAATACGAAAAAGAAAAGCGTTAATAGGAAAATGAGTTGTGAAAAGTGCGGAGTTAGCTTAGATAAGGTTAAAGGATCTGGGAGGTTTGGTGTACATTATCTCTGTGATCTGTGTCGAGACCAGTGGAAGGCCTCTATTCTAAGATACCATGTTTGTTAATGTACCTACAGGTTCATAATATGATCTACGGTTTCTTGCTTCCAACCATAATTATCAAAGGTCATCCACCTCTTTCCAGAAGACCTTCACTGTCATGAACATCACTAAAGCATGGAATGAATCAAAGCTGTTGGGAAAATCGAAACTCTTGAAAATAGATATAGAAACAGTAATTAGCGGCTCTTTTAATGAAGAGGAGAAGAGAAGGAATCCAGAACTATGTATGCTAAACGCATTGTAGTGTGTAGAAATTTCACATTTCCTAGAACTCAGCGTTCTGTATGGATGTAATTTGTTTCCAAAGAACAATTGTTTTGTTTTATCAAAGAAGGCCCCAATTAGAGTGAACGTTCAGTGATAATGAGAAGTTGATTGCTTTGATAATTATGGACTGAATTAAGAAAAAGTGATCCTATTATGAACCTGTAATACATTAACTTTTACTTGTATTCCATGGTATTCATTTGAAAAGATTGAAACTGTCAAGAAGCTCAACTTGTTCAAAATTCCATTATTTTAAAGGCATTTGTGTGTTCTGGATTGTACACAAGTATTTGATGTGGAATGAATGATAAGAAGATTGTCCTTCAAGTGAATCTAGACAGATCCACTATCTGCTGTATCTATACAACTGCGAATTCCAATGAATTGCCGACAAGTAACTTTGAGTGGAAATAGGTCAATTGTAGATTTCCCATTCTGAGGCAACAATGGATCCTGTTGTTGATAAGGATAGCTATTTGATTCATGTTTCAACAGATATGCTGTCTTACGACTACTGTCACACATCGAATTCTATCATGCCGTGTACTGTGCGGAAAGCTATCTCTTTTGATGTTAAACCTCCTAATATTCACTTACAAGTGAATAGTCGTCTATCGTTGCCTCTCATTCGTTTTTCAAGGCGATTATCGAGCGGATCACTTCGTTTATCAAGTCGAGATGGACCATTTGGACTCTCTGGAGTATCACATTCTCCATCATCTTTTGCTACTCATTCTTTGGTTTCAAGAGTCCAGGAGAATAACTCGATTTTGATTTCTGTACCACCAGACCAAAGAGACGAATCTTTTGATCTTGATTTGATTTCTCATAAATCCTATCGCAGTCTCTTCCCTACACCTGAATTCAACGCTGTACCAGAGTCTGATAAATCTAATCCTTCCCATCAAGCCTCTGTAGGCATGGATGCATGGTTAGAGATGCGTAAAGAGCAAACCTTTTCAAAGTATATACAACAACCGCATCTTTCCGTTCTTGAGAATATCGTTGGAATCCAACGTCACAAATCGGTCACTTCCGATATATCAGCATTATCTGTAATTACTGAAGAAGATGATATCGAAGAAGTTGCAGAAGCACAACGAAGTATTGAAGCGTTAAAAGGAGTAATTACAGAATTGGTTGTTCGAATTGATCAAGAACTTCAGAATGATTCGAGTTCCTTTTCTGGAACAACATCTTTTTCAGAGTTTAGTTCTTCACTTCCTCTAATTTGTACATATCCACATTGTATAGTTAGTAAAGCTACTGTGATTCAAATCGTTAGAATTAAGAAACAGTTATTAGATCTATGGATGAAAATGGATCGTATATCAGACGAAGATATTTATTTTGTGATATTGAATTTGGATCGTCAGTTTCGTGAATTATGTTCTCGAGCTGGAATATTTTTTCTTCCGAACTCGTTCTCTCCTGTGCGCTCAAACCAATTTTGTCGTCCCAAGGATCCACAACACGTGGACATACTGGAGAAGCTTGAGGAGTATCAGGTTTTGGATAGGGATGCTGTTGGGTCTTTCTTTAAATGAGAACCCTTCGTAGTTTAGAATAGGGTTAATTAAGAATAGTACTTGTGTATTCATGTGTTCGATTGGATAGCATTGAAGTATGCTTATATATTCGTTAATACTGTGATTGTTATTGTATTACTGATTGCTTTATTATTATTGCTGTTAGTTCTTTTGTGTCCTTACGATTGTTTGCTTCTCAATACTCCGGATACACACAATATCAACTAATTTTGTCATTGCTCGATTCCGCATAGTACGAAAATGGGAACAAAACGATCACAATAATAATGGAAGAACTGGAAAAGATCTGTAACATATCAGTTGAACGTATGCTAGAGATTTCCGCATATGTTCGGGACCAAATGGATAAGGGATTGAAAGGGGAGTCATCAGATCTCAAAATGCTTCCATCTTTTGTTGACAGTGTATGCACTGGAATGGAGCAAGGTTACGTGATGGCCCTGGATATGGGAGGAAGCAATGTTCGTGTAACGAAGTTCCATCTTCAAGGAAATGGCGTGTTGGAGGTAGTAAAGGAGGTGAAGCACGCTTTCCCTCCGGAATATATGTCTGGTACGGCTTCGCAGGTGTTTGGGTTTTTGGCTGATTGCGTTAAGGAAGCGAATCCAGATGAGGGCCTGCCACTTGGTTTTACCTTCTCTTTCCCTTCGGAACAGACGAGCATCAACCATTCCAAACTAGTGATTTGGACGAAAGGGTTCTCTGCAAGTGGATGTGTAGGAGAAGACAGTGTAGAACTCCTTGAAGAAGCTCTCAAGGAACGCAATCTTCCCCTCAGAGTCACAGCCATTTGTAATGACACAGTGGGTACACTTATTTCACGTTCTTACAGTGACCCGAAAACAGCTGTGGGTATTATTTTAGGAACTGGTTGTAATGCTGCTTACATCGAGAATGTGAGTCGAATTACTAAATCATGTATTGATTCAAAGACTGGAAAGATGATTATTAACATGGAGTGTGGAGCAACGGGTGATGGTAATCCTTCCATTCTTCCTCAAACTCCGTTTGATTTGGACCTAGACCCAATTACTCCGAATCCAGGTCATCAGCGCTTAGAAAAGATGATGTCTGGTTTCTATCTGGGTGAGTTGACACGACGATGGAGTGTGTATTTGTACAACCATAATCAGTTGTTTAAAGAAAGTGATGGCAAGCAAGATTTTTTCACTAAACCATTGAGTTTTGATTCGAAGTACTGTTCAGTGATACTTGGAGACGAGGGTTCGAATTTGGAAGAGATTGATCGCATTCTCAGTCAATTCCATATTACTAATAGTTCGTTAGAGGACCGTGTTACTGTTAAACGCATCGTCCATTTCATTGTTTTACGTTCAGCTCGATTGATGGCATCTTTTGTTCATGCTATCTATACTCACATGGGAGAGGAGTACAGGGGCTGTACAGTCGGTGTCGATGGCAGTGTGTACAAGTATATGCCACATTACCAGAAATGGGTAAATAATGCTTTAGAGGAACTGGGAAGGCCTGATATCGATATTGGTTTGGCAGAGGATGGTTCTTGTATCGGAGCTGCCTTAATTGCTTTTGGGGTTGCGAAGGAATGATGTGTTTGTTTCAAACAGTTTCAGCTAAATGCACTACGAAGCAGATTAAGGATGACAATTATCATGATGAGAATCATGATTGTACAACACAAGTACATTCCACAATTCTTATTAGAATGTTTCTTTGAATGTCTCTGAAGTGTTTCTCGATTCCTACGAATGTGTTCCGTGGTATTATCAACAACATTATCTAATTCATGAAGGATTTGATTCTGTTTCGCAATCTCGTTTCCCATTATATTAGCATGGTTCTCTACTTACAAGAAAAGTGAGAGGCATACCTTGAGTTCAGTCAAACCTTCACTCATGGCATCGAGAATTCGATCAAGGCTTTGTTTATTTTTTTCATATATCTGGAGAGATGCCTTTTGTTTTTCGGTCAGCTCATCTTCTGCATATTCAATTGCTTCCTTCACATCAAGTTTATCTGCATATTATGTTTATCGTCAATGCACTACCATCATCGTATGGTAGTGGAGAGTTTGGAAGAACTGTAAGGATTGGCAAGAGGTGGTCCGATCCATTAGCTTCAATGAATCCTATGTTCAGAACGATAATCATCTCTTACGATCTGTTGCATGATTTTCATCTGCTTTGGACTGCAACTGCTTGAGTTGTGCAAGGATGATTGTCAGGGCTTCTTCACGTCTTTCAATTTCTTTGTCTGATAGTTTCTATTAATTAGCCTAGTGGTAGACAGTCACCTGTCTTCCTCTCCTGGAATTGATGTCCTTCTGTAGACCGTCATGAACCTGATTGTAGATTTCCATGACATTTTTCATTCCTCGATAGATTTTTGCATTTAGTTCAATGACCTTTCGACGATTTGTACACACCAGGGATTCTTTATCTCTCAACGTGATTAGTTCCTTCAACTCTTGAATATCGGAAAGAAGGATTCGTTGTGAATACTCGAACGGTTCTTCCTCTTCCTCCTCAGATCTGACGACTTCTTCAGAGGCCTCTCCTAACTCTGTTTCAATTCTGTGAAGCCTCGAAACTGCTTCTTTGATTTCCTTTTCCATTTATCGATTTTCACTAGGCGAAGAAATGAGGGATAATGAACAAACAAATAACTGTAACAACGATAGAACTTCATCTCTAAAGTTATCAGGGTCACGTTTAGCAGCTTCAAAGAGTAGAATGAAGGAACAATAAGGATAGTTACTTAAAGGATATGAATGGAGGCAACATCGCCCACTGTCGATAAATCTGCCTTATGCAGAAGATTGATGAAAGTTTGCAGTTCTTTATCATTGAATAGAGTCAAGATAATCTATCCTTCACTTTAGTTCCTTATAAGTACATTCTTTCCAGCAAGAGAAGCAGCAATCCACTGTTGAAGACATTTTAGACTTGGATCGCCTCCAAACACCCCACATCCCCACTTCCCTGATGCAATTCCTTCCATCTTCTCTCCAGTTAACAGAAAACCACTGAAAGCTTTATTGATATCTCGTAGAATCATCTTCTCTTCAAACTGAGATAACGATCCATAAGGGTTCGCATCGATAGCAATTACTTCCGCAGGTGTAGAATCAGCCGCTATAAAAGGCCCTGTATACGTAAAAGATCCTCCATATCCTTTGTAGGTTCCAATACGTGTGCATCCTCGAATCACGATTGCTTGAATATCAGTCATCACCTTGCAAAAAGCGCAGCTCAAACAGCACTCTGGAAAAATAGAAAAGAGGATTTCCTCTTGAGCAGATGCTCCACTGAGAGAACTGCCACCAATATATTGATTTGCAAAGTCGATAAATGCATGATTAGGTACATCTTCAATGCATTTTGATAAGTCACTTCCCAGAGATGTTAGAGGAACTTTGGAGTGAATTAGGGAGTCCACAGTCTCAATATTTGACAGACTTTT
Source organism: Blastocystis sp. subtype 8 (assembly GCA_027406425.1). NCBI lineage: Eukaryota > Bigyra > Opalinata > Blastocystidae > Blastocystis > Blastocystis sp. subtype 8. Next base: position 51,554 of record JANPWN010000101.1, read on the forward strand.
CGTTTCTATGACAAACTTCTCTTGTAAACGAGGATACGATCGCATTTGATGGAAATACTCCTCCATCAGAAGAAAGTTGTCGCATTTCTATGATAAAAGCATCGATCATTCCTAACGTGACGTGTTTGCCACTTAAGAAAATTCGCTTGTCTCATACCACCATCAAAACAGCCGAGAGACATGCAACTCATCATTTGAACCACTTCAGAGCGTGTGAACTCGATTACTTCGTGATCTGCCTATTTGATTATACAGATCATCTCAATATGACGTTTGAAAGCAAGTGGACACGATCCCGTAATCCATCCTTCCAATACTTGAGTGCATTTTCTACAACAAATGGAATATCCTCTTTTAATAATTTACATCTGGATTAATTTACCATCAAAAAAGCGCTTTAAGATACTTTGATATTCTTCAACCTTTTGACATGTTATGAGAGCAGTTGGATGAAACGAGGAATTTGATATGAGATTGACTGCGCGCTAGTGAATGAGATTTCAAGGGATGTCCTACTTCATATTCATCAATTGACTTTGGAAGATTCTTTAACAGCAGCTGTAGTTTTGATATCATTATTACAGTACAAGAGAGCTAATTATGAAGATCATTATGACTGTTCCAACAAACAGTTCAGTTCATATCAAATAAGTCAGACACTCTTTTTTACATTCCCATCTGAATCAACATTAAAGTAGCAAGAACGAAAAGAGTGCTTACAACGCCTCTTGTAGTTCCATCACTACACACTAAATCTCCATTTACCACAGATTCTGGATTTCCTGCAGTAGTACAATGAGGACAAGTATAACCATCAAAACATACGCACATACCTCCTTCACACTTTCCACCAGTCTTTTCTGGATTATCATAGTTAGGTCCGAAATTGCCACAATCGGCATTCTTAGTACAACTGCCACCACCATGGATTTGAGCAAGAGCATTACATTCTGACCCAATCTTATTACATGTGGGGCATGTCCAGCCTTTATAACACTCACAAGTGTGAGTTGTGGGGTTACAAATTCCTCCGACACCATTTCCACAGTCTTGACTCGTTTCACAGGTCGTTCCTCCAGAAGGCTGTGTATCACACAACGTACCTGAATATCTGGACATGAATCACCTTACTCAATTTTACCCTTCGTCACAAAGACATACTCCACCTAGTGCTGTTGAGCAGACTCCATGTTCACCACAATCTAAGGAATCACAGATCTATTTAATGAAACTATCATATTCATACATTAACAGAACAAGATTGTCCTTTATATCCTGGATCACAAATACACTGGCCATTCTGACACATTCCATGCTTCCCGCAGTTAATATTGTTACAAGGGCACGTCGACTCTATTACTAACGAAGATTAATAATTGTTACTGCCACTTATAATATCAGAAGCCAACGAGGAACAATAGGAACAAACATACCCTGAATTACACATGCACTTTCCTTCAAGACAAACTCCATTCCCACTACAGTCAGTGTCGTCAACGCATTTCCCTCCTCCGTGGACATAGTCACCACATTTTGCACCAATCAGAATGTCCTCATTTAATCCCATCTGACAATAAGGACACAGCCAGTTACTATAGCAGACACACTGATTCTCAATACAAAGTCCTTTCCCATTGCACTCATCATCATCGGTACAGTAACCACCACCCCACTCAACAGAGCAGATATCTACTGTTTGGGACGAGTCGTAGAGCATGCTGCGGATTGTCGTATATTCATTATTCTCATCCAAAATCATTCGACCTCCACAGTTACTACATCCAAATCCCTCATAACACAGACACTTTCCTTTCCTATAAATGACTTATAACTTCAAAATCCTCACACACACTGTCCTGAGAGGGAATCTGTAACCTCCCTTGATTGTTCTAGATCTGCTGCTGGAATACCGCAGTGAATATTCTTTTTACCTTCTATTTCAGCTTTTCTATATCCCTACACTCTTTGCCTCCAATCTCAGAGGCAACAATCGAACAAAACAAGATTATAAGATTCCAAATCATCCAACTCGTAAAATAATAGTTGTTCCATCGGATCTGAATCCGTATATGTGAAGCGAAGAAAGAGGGCGATGCGGGCCCAAAATCGGCATGCCTAATAATTAGTGTCCGACCATATCACGTATCAATGGATGCTGTGAACTATAGTGGTGAAGTTAGCATTCGGTATGAAAAAGTATCGATGGCAGATGCGGATGCATTCTTCTCTGCCGTGGCTGATGGAGACTATGATACGATGGTAAAAATGATGAATGAAGGGAGGGCAAATGTAAATCAAACTGATTCGGATGGGTTTTCCGCTTTGATGATTGCTGCTTCTGAGGGACACGAGAAGATTGTAGAGGAACTGATCAAGAGAGATTGTAGCGTAAATACTGTGACACTAAACAAGAACAATACACCGCTTTTCTTTGCTGCAAAGGTATTAGAGAATTGGGAATGAATAAACAAGTAGGGAGGCAATGTAAAAATTGGAGCAATGATTCTTGAAAAGAACAAAAAGCTCATCAATCAATGTAATGTATTAGGAGGTTTGTTTTTATTTTGCTTGATAATTTTAAGAAACCCCTTTACTATGGAGTTGTTATTCTGGTAACTATGATTTTTTCATGTATCTTCTGAGTCAAAAGGCTGAAGTTCGTGCTATGAGTGTAAATGATACGACTTGTTTGATTGGAGCCTGCCTAGGTCCTGAAGAGTCGCGTGCTCAATTGGCAGCAGAGATTATAAAGTTGTGAGGAGTATATCGATTGGATTCATAGTAGATGCCCAAAGATCATTGATGTACAAGATGTTGATGGTCAAACTGCTCTTCATGTTGCTGCCTCGAATGGTAATCTCTCCTGTGTAAAACTGCTTTTGGATGCTGGAGCAGATAGTACGTTGCGCGATGTAGGGGGATTAACTCCTCTTCAGTTGGCCGAGAAGTATTGTTATCCTGAATGTGCAATTGTGTTGGAACAAAAGTGGAAGGAATTGGAAGAGAAGGCACGAGTTGAGATGGAAGCCTTGCTACGTGATGAAGGATACGATACGTCGATTGAAAGGTAAGATAAGTGGAATGGAAATCAAAAGATAGTGGGAAAAGAAGCAGAAAAGGTCGCAAGAATAAGAAGAAGAAAAGTGAGGTGAATCAGATTCATCCCAATTATCAGTGTGACAGTTGTCGCAATAACAAGAGGATTTCTGGAATTCGTTATTGTTGTCAAGTATGTGGTTATTTCATCTGTATAATTGAAAGGAATGTTCTGATTATGATTTATGTGAGAACTGTTTCCATCGAGCGTGGGAAGTCCATCCACATCGCCATTTTCTTGCTTATGATCCTCCTCAATATGACGTGTTTGGGATGTTGCGAGATGGTCCTGGGAGAGAGGTAATAGCACCAACGAAGGAGGAAAGTGAAGTAAAGGAGGAGATCCAAGTAGTGAAGAAAGAAACAGTGGATAGAGTGAAAGAACCATCAATTCAACTAAATGAAGTTGCTGAAGAAGTGAGAGAATCGGATCGGGAGAAGGAATTATTTGTACAAATGAAGGAAACTGTAACTAGTTCAGAAGAAGTGTCTACTCATCAAGAGGTAAGGAAGACAAGACTCCAAGACCAAGAACTACCAACAGAAATAAAGGAGAAAGTAACATATCCGAAAGAAGAGGATATTAAAACAGAATCAAATGAAGACTCTATGAAGGAAAAACCAACACAAGAGGATCTAAGAGGAGTATCTGAACCTTCAGATAGCACTTGGATTGTAGTAGGGGAGAAGAGAAGGAAGAATCGATCTCAAAGTACCTCAGATTCGGATCATATTAAGAAAAACAAATCAAGACAAGTCAAAGCAGAGGAGGCTTCGCGACGTCAAACTCACGTAGCACCGAAACTGAACTATAAACAAGCTATTCAAAAATCGCTTCCACTTAAACCAGCTACATCCCCACCAATACAAGCTCCAGTCGTTAAGACAGGAACTCAGGAAAAATCGCTTCCTGACACAACCAATGAGGTACTTCCTGACATGACCATACCACTTCCTAAAATACCCAGTGAGCCACCTCCTGATACAGCTAATGGACCATCTCACACGCCTAGTGAACCATCTCCTCATACACCTAGTGAACCAATTCCCCTCAATTCATATCCAATCCCAGATATATTACCATCTACTCTCCCATCCAGTTCATTCTCGATCGATTACACGCCTAATACTCTTGGGCTAAATCATGCGAATGGATTTCGGGATTCTATTGATTACAGCCTAGGCTATGATGGATACTATGGATATGGACCCATTAGTAACTCACTTCATGATGAATGGTGGCCCAAAACACATTATGGGCAGTGGAGAGAACGTGAAATGGGTCTCGAGAGAGAACCTTGGCTGGATCTTTCTTCCTTCCCTGAGGAAGATCATGTTCAGTATGGACCGAATTCCACTTATTCGAGTGAAGAATTACAAGTAAGGGTAAATGGAGAGAATGATGAATAGAGAGTATTGGATATGTCAAATCCTTCGGCTAGAGCCACGGGAATTACTGTATCGCAGTATCTCGGACTTGATCTAGATATTGCTTCCGAGACTCAGTTGTCGATATTAATGGATATGCATATGGAAGTAGGCACAGAAGAAATGATTAAATGTAGGCAATTAAACACATTACTGCGATGAAGGTGCGGTTGGCAAAGAACATTGAACGGCAGCGGTTGTTACAACCGCGAGAAATGCATGACCCCAATGGTTTTATTCCTTCTACAGAGAGATAGCAATCTGTTTGTTCATATTCCTTTATTGTAATTCCTTCTTTGATGGATGGATGTGCAGAATGCGTTAGCTGATCATACTGGGAGAAAAGAGGCAGAATTGGCAGTTCGTCAATGGTTACAAACGAATCCTCTTACTCCGCTCCTAAAGGTACGGTATCTAGTTGAGACATTTATTGTAGAAACGATTAATGGATGATCCAACTCTCTTGGATGAGTTTTTGATACAGATCCGGAAAAACTTGGATGAAGAGGTCTAATTAGATTATATATTCAATTGTGTAGATAGTGCAGGTATTACTAAGTGATAATGCTCGATTACTTGTGGACATTCTTTGTAGTTGTTGAAACTGTTATTTCAACTCGTATTCTATCATGCTCGGAAGTTTGTTGATTATCACAGTCGATGAATACTATTCAAACTTAAACAAGCACCATCGTATTTATCATCTTTTAATTCGTTTTTGCAATAAAGTAAAGTGGTGAAGTAATTTTAATAACAATGTATTATCATACTGCTTATCCTACTACTAACAAATGACTTAGTAGGTCTTCTAACTCTGGTTATATAGATTGCTACACATTTTTATACCTATTAGTATAGTTGCTACTACGGGAAAGCGCTTTTGGAAGGGTTGATTTGCAGATATCTCTAGAACTAATTGCCTAATAATAAGGTGAATGGATCCTGAAAGTGAATTAGAACATTCTAATAAGGGTCGATAGTGTAGTGATCAACAACCATATCATTCTAAACTAGTTAGAACTGTTCTAAATGTCAGTTATTATAAACTGAAATAATTATAATCACAGGCAGGTAAGAGAATGATCACCTGATTCAATCAACACTATTCACTTGACAAATACTATTCCATGATCGAATACAGGTTAAATCATTAACAAATTGCAAAGTATTATCTGTAGAACGTTATAATCTCTCCAATTGATTGACTATAAGACAAAATAGAGTGGATAAGTGTTGATAGAAGGTTAGTCTACAAACAATAGGATAAAGGATTTATTCCAGTAATGCAGCGTCCTCTTCTATATCCATGTTTTCCTCTTCACTCCCTTCAGCTTCTTCCACTTCGGCTTCTTCTCCTTCCATCTCCTCTTCCTCTTCTTCACTTTCATCATTCACAAGGAAACATGAATAATCCAACATCTCCTCAGTAGGATGGATATTCTTGCTAACAATTACTCGAGGTAACTTCTAAAACTCAATTCTTTATATCATCCCCACAGAACAGCAATAACGATCAATCCCCGAATCATTCATCATATCTTTGGCAATCTTTTCATATTGCATTGTTTTCTTCCACTGTATTACCACATTACGATCTCTAGTTGTGAGTCATGATTGCCAATACCGACATTGTTTCCAACGGACATACTTCTGGTTCAGCATAATGAGGTAATTCATTTGTTAACCAGTCATGTAATATTTGTTTTGAAATGCTTGAAGGTCGAATATCTTCTACACATAATTCTCATTCATCAAACCCACTTCTCTCCTTATTTCGCTCCATCAAATTCTCCATCAACATATCAACTATGCATTCAATCCTCTTTCAACTCCTACACGAATCATAGAGACTTGTTCTATAATAATAACTGATTGAGGTCGCGGGACAGACACTTAACAAATCTTTACAGACTTCTTTATTATTTATATTCTCATAACCATGAGCGTAGCATTTATACAGATAATCACTGGTACCGGGTTCTCGTTCACGAAGAACGACCTCTCCTGGTTGTACAAATAAATGGATATTTTCGTCAATTCGACGTAACTAATTCATTAACATAAAATACCCGTACTGCATTCAAATCATCGTAATTCTGACGATCTGCTTGATACAATGGAGATGCATCACAAATTGTCTTGATGACAGAATGACGACCCACTTTTGGGTATCCAATCACTCCAACACTCATGACATCTCCCTTCTGCTTTTGAAGTGAACGTAAACAGTCCATCAAGTATTCTACACCGAAAGAGAAACAGTTCAGTTCAGTGTTGTGAAGATTGCGCGATATGGCAATCTCTCGATTTTGATATGCATATCGCTTCTTCTTCCTCCCCTCTAGACTACATTTCCAAAGAATCACCGGAATGTCTTCGGAGAGATTCCTTACAGTCTATCAGTGAAGAAAAGACGCTGCCAATACTTGGGTGAGAATTTCCTTTGGGACTAAATCAATTTTATTAAGAATCAGAATTACGATCTTATCAGGCATCTCAGTTGCTAATGCCTTCTCCACAGACAAACAGCGAGAATTCTACTATCATTAAGATATCTAGAATCATACAATTGCATCACGAGCATCAACTACTTCAAGAATCACATCCGAATTACCAATAATCTACATTAAATCTCTTTGTCAAATAATACGTGTGTTAACACAGCTGCTAAATTTCCATGGGGAAGGATTCCAGGATCATCGGTCTCTTCTGGCTCCTCTGAATCTGACACTTCTTCTCCTCTCTCAATTGCATCTTCTTTCATCTACTTATTATCATTTCAAACTAGCTGCACCTTTTTCAAACGTCGCTGTTCACGGAGTAGTGCTTTTTGTCTTTCTCGCTCTTCTTTCATATCATGGGCCTAGGAAATAACTAAAACAGTACAGGCTCCAACTTCCTGAAGCAATTCCTCCTTGAACGGCCAACTATTGGGAATACCAGGATCTCGTGGCTTTGGAATAACTTTTCCTGCTCTCCTAGCACGCTTCTCCTGCTTTTTTGCCTTTCTCTTTCGTTCAAAGAACTACTAGTTACTCATTGACCCTATAAGAACAAGTTTTCGAGCAGTATATTGCTGACGAATTGTCTTTCTCTTGCTCTTAGATTTCTTTGGTACCATCTCCAAAAGTGAATGGAAAATGGGCGAGAAAAACGAGAAAGGAGACTTGTTTAAAATATTTTATATTTTCTGTATTCCCCATTTTATCATTCTATTGTATCCAAAAACAGTAGAACTCTTTTGAATACCATATTTCGAAGTGATTTCCAAGCCTAAAGTTCGGTTGCACATTATATAGCCTCCGCACATAATCGACTAGCCATTTTTCATTGTTAGAATGTTTGATCAATCTTCACTGGATCTGTCCAATCGAAAAAGAAAAAGAAATGACTATCTCTATTCTACCGTACATCTGTTTCCTCCCTAGTGATATATAGAGGATTTCCTCTGCAAGGAATTACAACTATCCTTCTTCTGGAGAATTTACATCAATAACTCCTTCAGAATGGGATTTATTTGACTTTCCTGACTCGTCCTTATCTAGTTACGATTATTCTACTTTTCGAGATTCTTATAGGACCAATTCCAGTCTTTTCCCAAACGATCACTGTACTGGAGGGTATTACTAGGTGATATATAGTGTCTACAAGTTATCATACACCTTTCCGAGGATCATCTTTGTTATCTGAGCGAGATCCTTTATTTGATGATTCCTTTACCTATCCTAGTTTCAGTTATTCATCAGATAACTCCTATTCATCTGGTGCCCATTATTCATCAGATAGTTTTGCGTATTCAACTGGTGACACGTTTCGATATCCAGTTGTGTCTTCCAAATTAAATCCAAATGCTCCTGAATTTGTCCTGTCAGCTCCAAAAGGCGAAGTTGAGACAGAAGAATGTACTAACGAATGCAGTGCTGAAGAGAACGAGGAGCATTATACTGTGGAAGATAGTACTCTACATGATGATCCTTCGGTACATGAAGAAGAAGAGAAACCACTGGAGGAACCGAAGGGGCATCAGATGGAAGAAGAGACTGTTGAGGATGTAGTAGAAGGTGTAGAGAATGAGGTTCCACAGATAAAGGAAGAAACGGTATCATCAGTAGAGAGAAGTGAATCACGGAAAATCCCCAAATCACAACAAAAGACACATGTACAAGGAAGAGTGGTTTCTCCAAATATCCCTAAACCAAAGAAGCAGCCGGAAAAGAAGAAACGAAACAAGAAACGCAAAGTTGTCAAAGTCCCCTCATCTCCGCGCGAAAAACCACAAATACAACAATCAGTCAAGCCTTCCTTCAACATTCTTCATCATGTTCTTTCATTCTCTTCCACTGCTATTCAGCGAGCTATAGTGTATCTGAATCATCAAGAGACAACCGTTCTTTTTGTCAATTTTCTCTTTCTCCTCCTCTACACTCTTGTATTCTTACTGTTGGCTTTGTTCACTCTTAGAATCTCTCTCTAAAACTAAAACTCACAGCTGTATCTCTCATACTCTTCTTCCTCTCTCAATCGCCTTCAGCCTCATCACTTCTTCACATCATTAGTTTTGTGTTTCCTATTGCCTCAACTTGCTTGCTTTTTAAACGTTTCATTGGATTTACACAGCCACTATCCTGTACATCTCTCTTTTCGATGATCATGTAGACATCTATTGCAACCTCTTTGCTTTTATAATTGTTTCTCTTTGCAGAAAGCCCTGTTACGATGGAGGGTTTCTACTCCTTTACCTGATTCAGTTCGTCATCCTATGTCTTTATCACTCCTTTGTGTCCTATCGAAGTTTCTTTTTATTCCTGGCCGTGGCAATTAATGCAATTTGGTCTTATTTTTGTTTTTTCTATTTCCCGTGATTGTTAGACATGTTTGGATTTCCCACATTCTTCCACTATAAAGCATTGAGTCATCATGACTGATCAACTAAAGAAAAGAGGATTTGTTTGTCATGAAATTGTTGATACTGAGGAGCGTTATGTACACGATCTTGAGTATTCTCTATTTGCCTATTTTAATCTTCTAGGGTTATTGTGAATGTTTTTATGGATCCTATGAAGAAGAAGAAGATTCTTAGCGAGGAGCTTGTAATGGGAATCTTTGGAAACATCCCTGTTCTACTGAACATTAATAAGAAGCTTCTTGAGAGTCTGAATGCTGCTGTGAAGCGAGACTCCGTTTCTCCCGATTATACCAATGCCAATATTGGAGCAGTCCTTCTCAAATTCTGTCCCTTCTTTAAAATGTATTCCAACTACTGCAAACTACAAATGAAAGCTACATCTGCCATCAGGGAATTGAAGAAGACCACCAAGTTCGCAAACTTCTATGCTGCATGCAAGAAGAATCCTGAAACGAGAGGAATGGAGTTAACAGTAGCTTCGTATTTGAAATTGAATGATAGAGTTTCTTGATTATGCCTGTACAGCGCATCCCACGTTATCAGTTACTTCTAAAAGAGTTGCAAAAACGTACACCTGAGGATCATCCCGATTATCCTTTCATTGAGAAGGCTTTAGATTGTATTGTAGTAGTAGCGAAGGAATGTGATTCTGCAATGAATGGAGACAAGGAAAATAGTCTGAAATTGAGTATTCAGAATTCCTTAGGTTCCTCGTTCCAGTTGATGAAGGCATCTCGTAAGTTACTGAAGTATGGTCCAGCTGTCTGGACGCATAAGAAAGAGATAACCAACATTACTGCCTTTTTGTTCTCTGATCTTCTCGTATTCAGTAATCAGTTCGATAGTGAGTTGAATCTTGAAGTTATTGCCAAATATGAATTATGTAAATTCTGTGAGTGAGATTGATTGTAGTTATGTTCAATTACAAATACAACGAAGTTACTCCGTGTGTTGTTGAAGCCGAAAACGCATTTGAGAGGTTCTTTTTAGAGTTTGAATCGCCAGAAATGGCTAAGGAGTGGCACGGTCGAATGAGTGAAGCATTGGGGGCTGTTCTGGGGAGGACAATTGGAAGTAAGTGTGAAATTTGTTTCGGACCTCTCCAACCTGCCTACTGTTGTCACTGTATCAAGTGTGATCGTATTTGCTGTGCTGAATGTTGTGGATATATAAACAGTCATGATCGTAAGACATCTAGCAAGAATATGGCTTGTTTGTCCTGTCTCGAATATAATGAGAATATTTTGAACAAGAACACTGATGTTAAGGCGTTGATCGAATCTAGGAATTCCAATAATCGGGAGTCTTATGTACAACCCGTTTTTGTGTGTAATCTTGCAAAGAAGCAAGAGTTAAAACTACCGGAGGGTTGGGAAGCTTGTATCATGCGTGATTCACGTGTGTATTACTTTAATCGATCATTGTGGTTATCTTCGTGGTCGTTACCAAAGGAAGACTTTGTGAATGATGCTCCATATGGCTGGCAAAAGTATTATGGGGAAAAGGATACTGGATTCTATTATCAGGCGAAGGACCACTGTGTACAGTTTGACAAACCACTGAATCCTATTAAGGCTGCTTTGGGATGTCCTGGATGTGATTATGCTCCTACGAAGAATGATATTGTGAAGGGAGTGTGTCCTTGTTGTAATACCTCTTTGAAGGGTGCTTTCTAGTTCATGTGTTTGTTAGAAAATAATACATCGTTTATTATTCTGTTCTGCAGTTTCTGTAACAGACTGATCAGCATCAGTCCGTTTCATATCCTGCTGTTTAATACTAACTTGTTGGCTGTCTCTTAACCTCCTATTCTCTTCCTCCAATTCATCGATTCGACCCTCAAATGTAGCGATTTGTTTTGCAAACGACTCTCGTTCACGCTGAATATCCTCAACAGAGGGAAGCCGAGACTGTTCCACAATCATACCACGCATAATTTCCTTCACTTTCTGCAACTGTTCTTCTAGAGCTTCCTTTTCTTCCGTTAACTGCCGATAATCCTCTTGCGATTTCAAATACTCTTGATAGTAATAATTCACTGGACCATATAACTTGTCTTCCAACTCATGCTTCTCTTCCTCTGCCTCTTCCAAACGAATTCGAATTTTTGCTACCTCCTGCGTTGATTCCACCAGTATTTCATTCAAATCAGCAATCTGCTTCTGCGCTACTTCATACAAATCTTTATATTTTAATGCTTCCTTCTTCTCTTCCTCTAGTTCTTCAATTCGTTTTTCAGATTGAAAGAGAATTCCCTTCATACTCTCCAACATCCCCTGAGAACGAGAAAATCTCTGCGATAATCCTTCCATTGCATCCTCCCATGTCTGTTTTTCTTTTTCATACTGTTGTTTATCTACATACTTAGCACTAATAGAGTCCTCTGTGGCGTAGTGAACTCCTCCCTCCTCTACTTGAACGGCATCGATATCAAAATCACTTGAGAAACTGAGATCGTCACTTCCCCACTCATTTGACTCTGCTACTACTTCAGCTCCCTCATTCAATGCATTTTCAATGGACTGATCCATTTGTCAAGTCTTTTGAAAACGATTGTGCCCTTCACGTCAGTGATTGTGCATAAACCTCTTTCTGGAATATCTAAATCATTCATTTGCAATCCTATCAAAATGCTTCGCTTGACGAAGAATCAACTCCCAGAATCACTTCTATGAGTGTTTGTGATTTCCAAATAGCTTTACCTAAGGTTCCTTTACTTCAGGATATGACCTCTGTTCAAGATGTTGTCGCATCACGATGGGAAAAGTGGTTCAGTGATAGTCCTCTTCTCTCTATTCCTACTTCTGAGGACGATCCCTTTCTGAAAGATTATATTCTTCCTGAAAAAATACAATGCACCGAGAAGGAAACCTATCTTCGCAAAGCATATGCATCTACAAAGAATCCTCTTCTTAATACAGCTCAGGTTCATGTAATTATGGCCTTCATGGATCTTATGCACTCCTCCAATGATGCCCTTGCACTTCGAGTTCTTCTTCATGACCGATTGCTTTGCTGCTGTGGAGAAGAATATACAAATCTTATCCAAGTATACTTATCAGCTATCTGTTCCTTAGAAAGTGGAATATGCCGGAGACTATTTCCGTCTTCTATTACTCTATTTCAATCCTACTCTCACCTTTCAGCTGGATAATCACTTCAAAGGCTGGGAAGATACTATATGTACATTTATCATTGACCCAGCTTCTTATCTCACTCCATCACAACTGTGGATTCTTTTGGAACCTCTTCAAATGAATCCACAGCGATCAGTATTATGGATAATGTTGTGGTTAGTTCATGTATTCGGGTTACATGATTCTATCGGTACTTCGTTTGATGTAAAGAATCTATTGAACTTTTATCTAGCAATACTTGTGTGAGACACTCAAAGACGTTGCCGTGATGCCATCCACTACTATGGCCACACAACTTATCAATACAACCCAAGAATCTATTGTACTATCTTTTCTTCTATCTTATTTAGGATGATGTATTCTCCATTCTCAGTAACGAGAGACCATTCTCACTTCCGATGCACTTCTCTGATGTTCTGAAGAGGGAGTGAACTCATGTATAGATTGTTGGACCTGTAATCACAACAGAACATCGATATAAGAAGATGGTACCACATACTCTACCTACCATCAGCAGCAGATATGTGGTATTAGATGTAAGAAAGAATGTCGCTGCTAGAAATGACTTTGTGAATGTGATTGATGGATGTGTGGAAGCCACCTTATTCTCATCACTCTCTACTAATCAAACCACTCAGATACGATACATCCATGTTCCCTTTTCCTCCACTCATACAGAAGGAAATACATACTATGCTTTCTGTGAACCATACAATTACGTAGGCATCGAATTACACATTTAGGAATAGCCACTCATCATTCTTGCTGACAATGCAATGGAAGCGAATGTGGTTGCTCTAATCCTCCAGAAGGATCATCGTCTTCATGTTTCTATCGCCCAGTATGATCCATCGAATAAACAAGACTTCCCTCAACTCCTGGATATTCTTCTCTCTAGTGACTACAATACACCTACCACTTCCTTCACAACTCCACGAGGAATGTTTGGAGGATGGACCTGGTGGAAAGGATGGACAGCAACGAGCGATAATGAAACATCGAGTAGCGAATTCTATCGCAGTGCAAGCGTGGAAGAGGAACGAGTCATTGTTACCGAAACAGTTCCTTCTAAAACATCAAAGACCGATGAAGGACACTCCAAAGGATACTTCGATGCTATACATTCGTGTCTGGATAAACTCGTCACTGAGGTCAACGAAGTAGAAGTTGGGTCAACTATCACCTCTCATCTTCTTACAATTGTTCACTCTCTTCTCTATACCCATCCAGTTGTGGTCATTCCTGAAGAAGACATCCAGGAAGGAGTGTCTGCAATTGAGGCTATGCATGTTTCCACTTCGATTGAGGGCAAGGAAGGGACTAAATGTGCCCAAGTTCACGGTCCCCATCTTCTTGTTCTTACTGAATCCAAGTGTCTGCTACTGGAAGCAAGTTGTGTTGATATCAATCAAGAAAAGAATCCCAAAGAGCACACTCATCAGCAGGAGCACCGTCAAACACGAGCCGATTCTGATATATCGGCAATTACATCCATTATCAATAACTTCCTTCCTGTCTTTAGCGACAATGAACCCTTCAGCTGTGACAACTACATAGCTAAACTCATTATCCCTCTCAATGATATTCAACTGATCAATATTCTCATTAATGACGATGACATAAATCAATCCAAAGCCCAAATCGTCCATATCAAGTATGCAACTCATGACAATATCTTCCTTCAAGTGGATTATGCAATTTTCATCGTCAATGAACTTATGCATCGTATTGGAAAAATTCCTTCGCATTCTGTTGTTTGTTGAGACAGTTGACTCAATTTGAGACAACAAAAATGCTACTTCTTTCGTCATTCCCATAGTTCCCAGGTCCTCCATATGATTGCCCGGAAGTGGTTCATTGGTCGTTTATTGTATGCAGCATTCCTTACTAAACTTACCTGAAGAATACCAAGATCATTACTTCAACTCAATCATCTAACAAGAATTCAGCGACCTATGGGTATCAATGGATTTCTTTCATTATTTATAGCTACAAAGGACTTTTCTAAGGGATATAAATTCATTACTGAAGGTAGTGCAACTATTCTCTTCCCAGAGAATAATGATGTATTCTACAATAAGGTACTCTCCTGATATCTGTTTCAATTTAGGTTCAAGTCAAGAATCGAGACCTTTCTATTCTTATGATCACTCTTTTTGGAGAAATCCAACAACAAGAATTGGAGCATCTGAAGAAAACAAAACCCAAGCGCTATGAGGGAATCATGGCAGAACGAGTGAAAGCTGCAGAAGCAGAAGGTATGAATATTTTTTATTGAATACTGTAGGTAAACCATGGATTGCTGAAGAAGGTTTGTACATCTTGGAAGCTCTTGCTGCTTCAGGTCTTCGTAGTATTCGGTACTTCAATGAAATTCCAAATATTCGTCGAATTATCATAAATGATATCGCAGATGCTGCTGTGGAGAGTATGAAAGACAATCTCGCTTATAATAAAATTACTTCTGATCGAGTTGTCCCAAATCAAGCGTACAGTTTATTTTCCACTTGCTTTTTTAGTGATGCGACTATGCTTATGTATCAAAACCGTTCTCCCTCATACCATCGTTTCGATGTGATCGACCTCGATCCCTATGGTTCTTGCAGCACTTTCCTTGATGGTGCGGTTCAGTCCATCCGTGATGGAGGATTGCTCTGTGTTACGAGTACTGACCTCACAGTTCTTTGTGGCAATCATCCTGAAGTGGTTTTCACCAAATATGGGGCCAATTGTCCCAAAACACCTTTCTGTCACGAACTTGCTGTGCGCATTCTTCTGTACACCATTCAAATGGCTGCTGCAAAGTATGGACGAAGTATGGAAGTGCTAGGAGCCTTCCAAATTGATTTCTATGTGCGTTGCTTTGTTCGAATGTATATTACGGAAATAGTCTCAATTTTAGTCATGACAGTAAATTGGCCATAAAGCATTGTGCAATGAAATCCTCACTTTTATATTACTGTAATAATTGTCAGAACTTCCAGCTTCAACCTTTAGGACGTACTCATAGTGTGATTGATTGAGATAGTTCATGATTAGAGGACAATGAAGCCAAATTCCATCCACCTAATTGTGAAGTAGATTCTCATTGTCCTATTTGTGGTGCACAGTATCGCGTATGAGATTTGCATTCCCTATTACCTAGCTTGGAGGGCCTCTGTTCAATGGTGAGCTTCATAATCCTGAATTCATTCAGAAAGCGATTGATAGACTCACTCAGTTGTATGTGACGAAGGATACCGATGCCATTGCTTCTAGTGCTTATAAGTGTTCTACCCACGGTATTTTGCTAGGTCTCCTCACTGCAGTAAGGGTTTGAACCCACAGTATATTCATAGATGCAAGAAGAAGTATCTTCTCCTCTTTATTTCAGTTTCCATGGTCTTACTTCCTCACTGCATCTCACTGCACCGAAGTATCAGGAAATTGCTTCTGCTCTACGTCGTGCGGGATATACTCAGTCACAATGTCATTGTGATCCCCTGGCTCTCAAAACCAATGCTCCTGGATCTGTTGTGTTTGACATTTTTAGGGCCTATTTCCGTCAATTCCAGATGGAAGAAAAGAAGGACAAGTTAGACCAGATGCCTGATTGTTTTGCGAAGCAGTATCTAACACAGCCTGCAGAAGGCGAAGTAAAAATCAAGGTATGGGAATAATTGGTAGTATGATTTTACTGTGCTTCCTGAACTGAAAAAGGACTATGAGTTTCCACGCTTCCCAGGAAATCCGGAAGCAAATTGGGGACCGAAGGCAAGAGGTAGTTTGAAGAGAACGAAGTTAACTGAGAACTTTGGTGTTTGTTCAGAGTTACTGTCCATTCATCCCATGGAAGTTGAAACTAAACCTCATTCCCCTGTTTCAAGAAATGAGTGGAGAATAATTATGAGAAAGAGTTTCTGCAGAAGGGATATGATTGATGAAGATGGAAATCTGGTCAAAGAGTCTGTTGAATCGCATTATACTCACTGCTTAGATACTTTCATTTGAAAAAGTTAAAGACTTGGACGCTCCGAGAGGAATATCTACTCATTGAAGGAATTCAGGCATATGGTGTTGGAGAATGGGAAAGAATTCGACGAGATTACCTCCCAGATTGGGTAGATGTCTTTTCGCAAGATGATGATTTAGGTTACAGAGGATATTCGATTAAAAGCTTGTCGATTATTCGGCATTCAACATATTGAAACTTATCAAGGATTTAAAGGAGGGAAAGATGCCATTCAACGGGTACTGTTTGAGAATTGTTTTTATGTTGTAGGAATGGGAGAAGAATCGAGAGACTGGGATGGCCCAGAAACTATGGTACAACAATGTTCTCATTGATAAGCGATTTGGGTTGGTATATGCAAAAGAAAAGTAGAGCTATTTGTTGTTAAAATACTATAACTGTTAAGAACATTTACAAGTTTTCAACAAACAATTCAGATCTGTCTCAGACGAGACAGGTAGTGTGGTACTTTACATAATACGTCCGTGCATGCTTCCACATGAGCGTCAAATACTCGCTTCATCTCTTTACACAAATCACACTTAGTACTGGTACAAAACAGGTAATGCTTAATGGCAGCACGAATTGATGAACAGTATGGAACACCACAATCCGAAGCAACACAGGAAAAGCAATGTGCAAGGGCTTCAGCTTGGATTTCAAAAGGCAGAGATTTCCCAAACTATACATCAAACCACTTCGATACACAAACAGAAGAATTCGTGGAAATGGAGTGGGCTGTGATTTCGACCTCAAATGGAACTAATTCATGTTCATGAATTTTACAATTGTCACATAGATCAAAATCATCACAGATTCGGCAGTGCCATCGTTTTCCCGAAACAATATAATTCTTACACTACTCTTAATGTCACCAATTTCATTTACCTTATTGCAAACATGTACTTCAGTGGGAATCTGAGGATTATAACAGTGGAACAGAATCATCATGGTGCTGTAAATCGCTCTTCGAATCTACTATTCATTTAACACAACCTATCCTACTTGGTCAAACTGGTAATGGCAGAATTGACAAATAGTCATGAAGATTTGTCGACTTTCCAGCATACGACAGACAATCCACTCATTATGCTCTTCTAACGCCACTGGAATTGCTGGTATCTCCACAGCAGCATCACGTTCGACCAACAGAAGTGATGGAAGACAGGAGAGACAAACATACTTTTGTCTGATGATTTCCTGTCTTCCTGTTCGACCTTTGGTTACCGGTTCAACACAACACTCTTCAGGGATAATGAAATGATTCTCATCACGTAGATAGTGTCCACACTCAGAGCACTGATGTTGGAGTTTCACGACTAATAATCGGACACGAATATCCTTCAGTGACGTCACCACAGTACTCAATAATTCTCCTTTCTTCCCACGTCGTCTGGTACTATGACTTGTAGTAGAAGTCTATCAATCAATCACTTCTCAATCACTTACATCTGATTCGACTTCATCAGCATGAGGGCACACACAATTCGGATTTGCTAAGCGTTCTTTACAGCGCTCATCTGTCTCCTTAACCCAATGATCATCACTGAATTGAGGTACATATAGTAAAGCTGTGTCTTCCATTCTATACATCACTCTATCTCCTCATAATCACGATCGCTTATATCTCCCAGTTAGATACTCCTCAGTTAGATTCGTAACATCAGTAACGATTCCCTCACGATTGGCTCGACTCAGTATCTCCATATACCATCGCTGGAGATGCTCCGTGGTGGGAGTGCGCTGTTCCTGGGGATGTGAGAAACTAATCTTCATGTTCCTCTCTATTACTCACAAGACATAATCATCTCCCTTTCTCGGAGGACATACCCAAATATGAGCGGTATTAAATCCCTTCTCCTTCACATAGGCTAGGTATCCCAGAACCATCTCTTGATAAACTGGAGTACGATATGAAGATGGAGTGAGGAAGCGAACACTATCGAGATACGAAATATACACCGAACGTGTGTTACTATAAGACTTCTCCGGACATTCATATACAAACATGATGAATACCAATACATCCATCCCTTGAATTGTCTATGTCAAAAATCCAACCGATTTCATACTTGGAATAAACACAGACATTTTTCAATATAGGGTATTTTAGAAGGAAAATTGAAATTATGAAAATACTTCAAAAAATGTTCTCCAACTGAATACTCAGTTTTCTAATCATCAAACTACTGCACGTAACAAAACATTATTCAAGAATAGTCGCACCCTCAATCCATTTGGAGCAGGTACTGAATCGGGATCACAATTCAATTCTTGAGCTCGTTGCCGACGCTGACGAAGAATTAGACTGTGAATCCGGTTTTCCAAAAAACGGCTGATTTCTGTTTCTTCAAAATCTGGAAATGAATCTCCTTCTAGTATGGCTACCTGTAACAGATGGCAAATACAATGTTGCACGTTCAGTAATACAATTTTCATGTCGATTAAGGATGCATTGTGGACAATGGAAGACAAAGGCATGATCTTGCTCATAAAGTCGATTGTTGAATAAAGCACAAATGACATGGAAGGATTTGTGACAATTGTCGCACCGGATCCATTCTTCTTTCTCCTTATGAACATTGACAACGCATTCCAAATCAGCTTTGCGGTATTGCTTCCCCTCACACTCAAAAACATCATTTAATCGCTCATAGCAAGCCTCACACCAGACATGTTGGAATTCCTTATCTTTGTAATACTTCTTATTTAACTCAATCACCTCCATACAACTTCCACTACAATGTAGTAACTGCCCTTCAAGCATATAACAGCCACCTGAGCATAATCCACAAATCGGCCCTTTCTGATCCTTTTGATAAGTATCACGAAGGGCTGTATTCCGACGCTGCAACTCAACAAATCGCTGCTGGAAACATAATTCTATATAATTGGAATAAGTGAGAATAGAGGGATCTCGATTAAAACTCTCACAATTTGAGAACATTCGCTTTAATGCATTTTGAACACTTTTAACGCTTTTAAAATCGAAATGCTGATTAGCCTTCTCTAGAGATTCCAAATCCACGGGATTCTTAACTCGCTGATAGTATTCACTGCATCCCCTTGCAGACACGTCCACAGGATAATGAAAGAGTTTCTGGGTACTAAACATCAAAAACACAATTCATTCTCACTCCTTGGCTTTAATGTCATGGAGCAGATGCGAGATTTCTATCTTCAGCGTCGATGGTTTCCACCATGGAGAAGTTGTTTCTTGCAACATACGCATATAGTCCTTAATCTGTGAATGACCTCCTGCATATATCTCAAACCTGTTTATCTGTCATAATCATGAAAGGAGAAGGAAGAAGATGACTACGGAGATCCATTTCTCGATTCTGCTCCTATTGTTTAAATATCCTTCAGTTTACTACTGTATGATAAATTCGCGCCTTTGAACAGTATTCACAGTTTGGATCACAACACTGAGAGAGATGAGCAACTGTAATACGAAATGAGATACAATCTGAGTCCTAAGAAATAAAACTCGTCCAGAGAACGTTACAGTGCATTCTTGAGGATTGCAAGTAATTACATGCTGCAATAATTTCTTAAATCGCTTGCAGTGGGGGTCCAACTACAATAAACAATCCAGATTAACCTAACATCGCATCCTTTTGTACACTTCTTAAGATGATACAATTCATGATACACCATGTTGAAATCATTATTCCAATTTGATAAATCCTTGTTCAAATATGATTGCAACATGTCATTCGAAAGCCGAAGGCACTTAGGTATACGATCCCCTTTTAGGGGGTACGGGGACAATTTACGTGATTTGGAAGGAGATTCAAATTGATGGTCCTATTCTTCAACTCTCCATCTCAATCCATACAAGAGGATCCTTTTGGTTCACAAAATATGAAATAAGTGGAGATTCAGAAGCGAATAAGGAGGACAATTCTGATTCAATCTCCATAGAGCACTTCAAATCCAGACTTATTTGTCCCTACGAATTACTCCTTTCACTCTCATTCCATGTACATTCACCATATGTTTCCTTCTAAAGTAGTCCGCAATCTTGCCCAATTCTTCATTTTGAATTGCAAAACTAATCCCAGTCTGCTTCAACAGCAGGTTTTGTCTTCTTTATCACGTTCATCCCAATCCCTACAACAGAACGCAGAAACCATCATTCGTTTCGAATGGAGGGCTGACTTCGTCGTTCATTGCACTTTATGACAACAAATCCAACTCGAAACAAACAATCAGCAAAAACTATGGTACACACAGATTAAAGTTAACTAATATGTCTCTTGGCCCGAATCTTCTATTCATTACAATGAGCTCGCACTCTTACCAGAATTGTTAAAGTCATCCACGAAGTGATTATCATCATAATCAAAAAGTGACTCCTGTGTGTGCGTATATGCCTTGCGATGTTTCCGAGAATTTGTTCTCGCTGCCTTGCACTCTTTAATATACCTTTCCATCTGTCGAAGAATCTCATTTGGAAGTAGATTAAAGTCCAACTCAATAGCTTCCTGATGATTCTGATCCTCAGGGATACTCTCTCGCACAATGGCCAGTAGTCCAGCGACATCAGCCTCATTCAGCTGACTCACCTGAACAGAGAGAGCCTTCTTCTCTTCAACTGTCATAGGACGAGCATCAATTTCATCCTTTTCACCGTTCTTTTTGGCATTAATCTCGCGTTCCATTCGTGAAATTGTTCCTTGGAGATTCTGAATCATTGCCTCCATTTCCTGCATTTCCTGTAGCCGCTTGGCTCTCTGACTCATTGGGTGAGTTTTGGGCGCAGCGACACGCACTTCCTTACTGGCTGGTTCTTCGGTGCTCATTGCTCTACGTCTAGTACTCTGGATAAAGGATGGATGGGAGGTTTCAGGTCCAGCAGCAAAAAGTCGACCAGTGATTTGAAGTAACTCCTTCTCGAATTCTTCACTCAATGTTCGAGCCATAATCCCCCTAGAATTCATTTCCTTTCGGATCTCCTACACATCGGATTCAGGTTTATTATACAGACAAGCATTGCTGAATACAAGACGCATCAATACCGTGAATTCCTCCTTCGTTGTGATCATTTGAGTCTCTATTCGACGCTGAATGGTACTCAAATCCATTGGCTCCTTCACCACTTCGGGATAATCTGGAATATTCAATGCCACAGGATCCACAGGCTGCAAGAAGGGACCTGACCATTTATGATTCATAATATGGCGAAGACACTTGTAACACAAATTCATCTCACGTGACAACCCACGTGGAGTCAATGAAGTATGCCGCAGATATGTAGTCTACATAACAATTAATTAGTATATCTACTTGAGGCGCTACGACAGGCAAACGAGTATGTGACGATTGAGAATACAAATGTTCGGTGGTTGGGCGCGAACGAGGTTTCGGCTTCGGTTTCGGCTTCGGTTTTGACTTCTTTCCTCCCGCTCCTACAGGGAGATAAGTTTTGTCGCAGACCATTGTGGAAGTAACTGGATTATAGGTACCATTTAGTGAAAAGGGTCCCAATTTGTTTTGACCACGACCTTCAACCCGGTAAATCCCATCTTGTTTAATGAACTTTAATGACAAACCATTATCTGTAATGCGTTTTGGGGGCACGACTTTCATCCAGAAATAACCATTATAATTGCCACTTTGAGGACCTTCTGCAGCTACATCATCACCTAGCTTCATTTGGTAACGGAAGTCGCTTGTCACTCCATGAACCTCACCGTTTATTCCCATTCCCCACTACAATTAGGAAAAACAAAAAGATACCTTACAAGTCCAGACCACACGCACATATTTCCATCGTTTATATAATGACCTTTCAAGATCGGATAGGGCTTTTTTACATTAACTAAATGCTATGAAGAGGAATCAAAACTCAATACATTTCACTGAGTCACGAAAACCAAGTCCACGCTTCTTTTTCGTGGTTTCTGGTTGCTCAACCTCCGAAGCTTTCAGTTCTTCTGTTTCCTCCAATTTCGAAGGAACTTGTTCTTCTTCTTGCTCATCCTTTTCCTGCTCTATCAAATTTCCTATATTTAATTTTGAAAAACAGTTTTTACCATCAACGTTCTCACTGGACTGTAGAGTAGCAGAATCGTTGCTATTTTCGTCGTTCGGTTCCTCTTCCATTTCCTGCTTCACCTGTTCTCTACAAATCACCAAGATAAAAGAGCTTGTACGTTGACGAAGGCGGATTTGTGATTTCTTGTGTTTCATTCATGATTTAGCAATTTCGGGAACGAGATAAATTCAATGATGATTGAATTCCAAAAAAGGACCTCGTTTGAATTCAAATATAAGAACCACGAAACGTCACTGATGAAACGCCTTCGTGGAAACTTCCGGGGGTTTCGACATGTCTTACTAACAATCTCAGATACACTTTGCAACTACTAAAGAACGCAAAAGATGATAAAAACAAACACATATACTCTTAAGAAGACAAACGATTGATATACTCCTGCACCTTTTCTTCTACTTCCTTCACAGAATTCTCGTCGCCATGTGTATCCTCAAATGCTAACCACTTCTTAAAGATGCCCTTGATCTTGTTCACACTTACTTTCACCTCTACCATTCTCTTAAACAACGAACGGACAAAATCAAAATGATTTACTTTGGTTTCCTGGTCCACATACACATTCCACAAATCCAATCGTTTTGGTAACTTGCTCACCAAATCCTCAAATATTGTTCGACCCTGATCAAACTTATCATACTTATACAACAAGATCGCATAACTTGTCAACATGTGTGTCTTTTCATTCTTCGGTAACGAAGCTAAAGCACGCTTTAAAATCTCACCGCTTTTATCAGAATCTCCTTGTTTGAAATAGAATGAGCACCAACCATTCCAGACTGAGACATCATCCTTATAGTCTTTGGCCAGCTGTTTCCACACATTATAAGCATTGGAATACTGTTTCTTCGTTTCGTAAATTCCTGCCAAATGCAATGCCGCTGCTTTGTCATCCATCTTCTGACGTACCTCCTTATATAATGTCTCCAGTGAATCTTCGTCCCCATATTCCGCTTCCAGATTCATTAGTGCCAACCACAGATTTGAACGCTCTTCTTCGAGATGAACGGGGATTGTCTTCAAACCGCGACGAAGCACAGCACGTGCTTTGGCCACTTCGGTGAGAGACAACAACCATGAAGCATACTGAAGCCATAAATGAGATGAGGATGGATTAGCGACCATTAATCGCTCAAATTCAGCCTCAGACGCAGGAGTTGAATCCTGAGCAGCTAGAGAATGCTCCAATAAAGCCACATCCTGCTCTGACAATTTCTTTGGTTTCTTTGACTTCTCCACAGGATTGTCAACAACAACCGAATCTTCAGGTGGAGCACCCAACTCATCCCAACCGAATCCACCAACTGGCGCAGACTCATCACCACTCTCATTCTCCTTCTTACCTTCACTTTCCATCACTTCCTCTTCATCACTCTCACTCTCTTGCTGTAAAGCCCTGGGGATTTCCTCATCACTTTCCATGACCTCAATTACCTGATTATCTTCATCTTCAGGAATATCTGAAGGTTTTAGAGACAATTTCAGCTGTCGTTTCGACTTATCAAACTCCAACACACGTGCCTTCACAGTATCGCCTACAGCATAGAGCTTTCCCAGATCAGGAGATGGTGTGTCGGCACAATTCTCCTTAAACGCAATGCCCGCAATAGTTGAATAACTGAGTCGAATAATAACGAAATTCTCCTTAATTGTGATAACAGATCCTTTGACAATCAGTCCCTCTTTCATATCATTCCAGGTAACAGGCTTCTCCCCAGCGATATCAGACTTCTAAATATAATTTCAAAAATGAATGGTCACTTTTAGTGATAAGATATACTGATTGGTATTTGAGTTGAAATCCATAATACGACCAGTGACTAACATACCAGAATGGAAGTGTTTCTTCAATACAGTTAAAAAGCGATCGTCGGCCATTTTCTGAGGAACAAAGACAACAGTATTGTAACTGAGACTAAAAATGACTCCAGTCAGAGATTCTTACCGAATATGAAGCCCCTTCATTCCTATGTTCACCACAAAACCACAGACAATCTGCTTCAACTGAATTGTGGCTTGTTGCTGTGCCAGGACATCATGACGGAGTGTTACTGCCAATACCTCATCTTTGAAGAATACTGTGTTGCCTAATATGGTAACCTCCTTCTTCTCTCTCATGGATAATGAACGGATGGGGTATTCTTTCCACAACTTCATCTCAGTAACATCAGTACAGAATAAATATCCTTGACGATGACCTGGGAGTTGAACCACAGCCACTTCATCACTAAGAGAAGATTCAGATGGTTTTCGCACAATAATTCCTTCGACTTGAGATCCAATCTCCAATGGCTCCAAACACCGAGGATGAGTTGACAAGGCAAGCTTGTATCCCTGATGGATAACACTACAAACAGAGGCCTCTATCATTGTTCCAGGAGTAAATTTGCTAACATCATAATTCAGGAGAGTGGCATCATAATCTAGAGGCAAGATTTCTCCTTCCACACCTGTCGCTATGCTCACTGACATAGTCTCGTTTGTTACCTCATCAATCAGACAGGATACTTTAGTTCCCACGGGGAAATCACTAAATTGTTTCCTAGGTATCCATTTTCCCTATAATCAAATCCATCCTTCATATATACTTCAGGTAGAGCCAAATCACTCTCATTCAATGACAGATATAATAAGAAAAGAGGTTCTGAAGTACTCCTCTCAGTCTCGACTACAGTAATAATCCTAAAGCTGATTCCAGCAGTGATAAACTCACTTGGCAACAAATGAATCGCCTTCCTTTACTTCACGACTACCCATATCCATTTGCTGAATATACGCATGGTAATACCCTGATGCCTGGACCCCTAACAAAACCACTTGAGCACGAATACCAAAGAGTTGAGTAACACGTACTTGGAACACACGACCTTGGAGATTACTACTTAATTCAACCTCTATCCGTTGGAAGGCAACATCACGTGAAGTAGCTTCATTATAAATTCGACCTGCACGAACAGCTCCGAAAAAGGCTCGAATTTTGTCAGCTTCATCTTCAGAGACTTTATCTCTGAAAGCATCTCTAGCTTGGACTACTAACTCTCCAAACCCAAGATCTGTGACCAACACACAAGAGATAGAGGAGCCAGGTTCCACCTCAGGGAGAGTATCCTGTTCAGTATTATAAGAAGCAATATTAACAACTAACAGATCATTGTTATGATTTGGCATGGCAGCGATGAAGTATCCTTCCTTCTTGAGTAAGATAACTGCTTCAACCTTCTGTCCATGGGACAATCCCAATCCACAATCACTCAGTCTACGACTGCGTTGTCTGACTTCTTCTTGTGTTAGTGAATGATACTTAGGGTTCAATGTAACATCATATAACTCCAGTGAAGGATTTGCATCCAAAATACGAGCAGTCACTTCTTCACCTTCTTTTAGTGTCACACCTTCAGTATGAAGTGGAGACTGAGCAAAACCGAGGCAACCATTTTCTAGTTCAACAATTACACCATAAGGACGAAGTGAGTGGATTTTAGCTGAATACATGGAACCGAGAGGACAAGTCTTCCAATTGAATGGAGCCGATTCTTCATCCATACTGTTATCATCGTTTTCACTCTTCTCTTCATTATCACTCTTCTCCTCTTCACTCTCACTCTCCTCCTGATTCTCTTCTTCCATCTCATCACTCTCTTCCTTCTCTTCATAGAATCCACTCTCTACCAATCTGAAACGCTCTTCCTGATAGGAAGCCACAAATAATGCTTGTGCTTCGTCACTTACAATACATCGTAAGGATCCATACATCTTTTGGGAATCATCGACATCCACACGAACACACACACTCTGACCCACACTAACAATCTCATTCGAATCTTCAATTCGTTTTAATGACAATTTTCCACGTGGAACTACTAATCGTTGGGATCCCAAAAATCGCACAAAAGCACTCTTCGTCGAAACTGAGGTAATGTAACCAAAATAGACTTGATCCTGTTTCAGTTCTGTTAGTGACTTTGGCATTGTCTTCTGCTTCATTGCATGTAAAAGAATTGACTGAGTAGTAACCAGCCACAAGGGCATTCCATCTAGATGTGAATTCCCCACTCAACATGCACTATAAAAGGCTCGAGGAATGCTATTTAACACACCAACTTCATTCACACGAATTCCTTCTGTCAAGAGATTATACAAACGAGAAGTGAGTCCAATATGGTCACTAATTTGTGGAATTGGAAGAAATGCGTAAATATCATTCTCTAGATGCAATACAACACCCTTTTCCTCCTTCTCTTTTTCATAAACAGACACCGAATACTCTGTCTTCACAACTACACCACTCACAATACTTCCCTATATCTGATCACAGTCACTTACTCCTACAATTAATTCATTCAGTGTTTCATCCCCTTCAAGTGGTACAATCATAACACGATTCCTATCTCGATCCACTCCTTTGACGCGTACATGAGCTATTCGACCTTTCTTAAAGACTTCTTCAGGTCGCAAATTTCTTTGTTGGAGTTCACTCAATGGAATGAATCCACGAATATCATTGAAGAAGTGAAACACAACACCTCTTTCCGTAATATCAGACACAACTCCCACATATTCTCCATCAATCTTAGCATTCTCAATATCTGTAAGAATAGGAGCATCTTCACGTAATAAGGACTTTTTCGCCGTGCAAACCAGCGAATGCTGCTCACGACTGATTCGAATGACTCTCACACGTAGTCGCTTACCAATCGGAAAGAGCTTCTTAGGATCAGAAACAGAACCCAATTCATTCATATGCTCTTGATAGATAACTCCACGAATCTAAGAGTGAGATCGATAAGTAGTTCCCACATGTGTCCCAATTGTCAGTGTCACACTTTTGTCAAAAGCAGCAACCACCGTGGCTTCGACTATCTGTCCTGGCTTCGCATCCTCTAAGGCAACCACTTCACTCTTCAGAATCGACTCTGATGTGCCAGCCTACGACTCACTGTGTTAATATATGCATACTAACACCAAGTCATCGATTAGATCATATCCAATGATACGATACTTCACAGACTGACCGACAGTGAAAATCCCCTCTGGTGTAGTAACAAAGCGATCTGTCAGACGCATGGTAGGGACATAAATATTGGGAGTAACGAGAATACCCATATGATTATCAACAGAACTTACTACACCCGTCTCAGTGGCTCCTAGAGTGATTGGAGGAGGAGAATAAAAGAGATTCTCCACTGAGCGTGTTTCACTGAGTAGAATCTGATGGGTACTTGGACACACACATATGACACGAGCCTTCAGCTTCATTCCAACACCCAACTGATTCATCTCTTCGGTCTATTTCTAATGTATCTCCCATGATAGTACTCTTTCCTTCAGATGGTAATAAAAGATTTCTCCAATGAGTCCATCCACACTCACACGCACTCCATTTGTCATCATTTCGGTCACCACAACTTTCACTCTATATCCCGGTTTCAATGCAGAAATTGGGCAATTTTCTGTCACTAGTCATTAACACAATTCTTCATTCGTACACTTCACAGGTTTCTGTCCTTTGTGACCTGATGCTTCTTCTAAATGAACCACACGATCTATAGCACTCACTACAAAGAGATGGACACATCCCGTAGCAACTTATGATTAATCGAATTACTCTTCCTTACGATCTATTTTTGCTGTATCACATTTGAAAAACCCGTGCAGTTCTGAAAAACCAAGATTTACGGTATAGCCATAATCCTCCTTCTGAGAGATCTCTCCTTGAACAATGCCATTCACTAACAAGGCTTTGTGATCGTCCATACTACCGAAGTATGGATTTAGAAGTGAAGGACGCATTGTCAGATCAATCACTTTCACATTGCCTCTCTAAAGTGAATTAGGTAGTGAATAAATACTGTTTGAAGCTCGCGAACCATCACAACTACACGCGTATTCACTTGATACAAGTAGGTTAGATCAACTTCTTCCAATGTCTTCGATCCTTCTTCAGTACCCGCCAAAGAATGGAATAAATCGCTCGTTTCTGTTAATTCGACAATTCTACTTATCAGCTCCACCAAACACCCCTTACCCCGATAAATTAAACGGTAAACCAATCATCAGATGTCGCTTCATTACTTCTTTCACATAACCAAGTAACATCATTCCCGGCTACTCTTCACATCTTACCATTACAAATACTTTTATCCGACTAAATGACAAAGCATTGAAGTAATTGGAATGATTCTTTGTCGACTTCATGATATCATTCTCCTCTACAACTAAAGACCAATCAAAAGAACATACTGATCTTTGATTTCAAGTTGAACTTTTCTTCACGCTTTTTGGCAAGACTCTCGCCCTTAGTCTGTGTAGATTCCTTGTCTTGGTGCTTAAACAAGAAGTCCTCCCATTCATTCCACTCACCCACTCCCTACATTGCTGTTTGCCACTTTGGTTTTCTTCTTGGACATCTCAAACTTCTCCTTTCCTCCACGCTGGAAACGAACCTATGTTAATAATTCCATTTGATTTGATTCACACAGTTTCCGTAGGCTTTGGACGTTTCTCTCCTTTCTTACTGGTCTTTTCCTACATCACTAATCTCCCATCCTAATAGCTCCTACTTCCATCTTTGGATCTGTCATCCTTAAACTAAACAAAATCGAACGATTCAGAGGATTTCGAAAAACCAATTTGGTCCAACAAACAAAGGATAACAGAAAAGTGTATTAGTCAGACGGACAACTGCGTAAAAATAATCACAACTTAGTTCTTACAGCATACCCTGCTGTTCCATAATCTCGATATTTGGAGCCAAGAAGGGAGAACTCAGTCCTGTTTCCATCTGACTTATTCTTCTTTGCAGAGACATTCCTGCTTCATCTACCTTTTTTACATCATCATGAAACGCACTAATGATTAATCCCACTTCCCACACCAACTGAACTAAATCTTGCGAATTGGAATTTGGCTGCTGTGTCTATAGATAAGGTTGTTCCTGTCTCAGATCCTACCGGAGCAGAATAGTATGCATTGGAGGGGTCAGACACCATTACCTCTGAATTCACAGGTTTACTATATAATTCCAATGGAGTTGGTTTCGATGTATCAAGAACCAGCATATCTCCAGTACTAGGAAGCTGACTACTTGTTGACATCCCTTCTTCTACTACTAAACCGTTTCCTTCTCACATACCTCGTAGGTAAGGTTCACCTAAGTCCAAAGGAGGTATTGGTGATGAAGGAGCCACAGGCTGTGGCTCTGCTGGCTGAGGGATAGAGGGTGGATTCAGATCCAGAGAAGCATTAGAACCTGAGATGTCTATAGGACGCAGGTCGTCCATTTCAGGTAAACCTTCTGGACCTAACGAGGGTGATATCCCAGGGAACATTAGGGAGGGTTTCTAGCAATAAAACTAAACACCTTGAAGTACGCTCTGCAGTGAGTTCTGAGATCCATTTGTTAGCATGCGCTGGGAATAAGGACGACGAGAATCATCCAAAGGCGATCGTAAAGGCATATTCCGCGGGGAATCGAGACGTGGAACTGAATTCATTTGCAAATAACTAGAATAAACTCCAGTAGTCTTTTCGTACTCCAATGTGCCATTATATTGATCTGGAGTCATTAGTCCTTCCTCTCCCGGATAATTACTGTAATCGATTGGGTCTACATTGAGATCTAAAGGACGAGGTTTATCTGCCAACAACTAACGATTAGCAACATGCATTACAACAACATAGGTATTCATGTCTTCACTGTCGCGAATACGAGTTCCAGGATATACTTTGTACAAAAAACGACAAATACGTTCCATTTGCTGCTTCAATGCATCTTGCTGTTTCTTCGATTTCATAAAAGTCTGCCACAATAAACGATTCTCTTGCAGAACATTTGTATACTTCGCCTCCATCTCTGTTGTCTGCTGTTTTAGAAGCGTCAATTCACGGAGCATCGCATCCCGATCAATTTTGTTTTTCTTGACGTTCAATGAAAGGGTTCGTTCAGAAATATCCGATGCTAGAATTAAAAACCGGAATCAATTATACGATGTTCCCGCTTCTCACCCTTTGCTTTTGAACTGCCGTTCTTTCTCTTGATCAGCGGCAAGAGCTCCAAATGACCCCGTTTAAATAAAGGGTGCTTAAATTCCCGCCAGTTTGGATCTATCATAATTACACTTAAGAATACTTACCTTGCCTTGTTTTATGGAATCCATACATATTCAACTGTCTTACAAAGGAGGAGAAGTTTCCATGTTTAAAATACAAAGGAAGCACTTTTTTTGAAAAATCATCCACCTATAACTTTATAAACTAACAAATTCAAAATATCCTACCTTCAAAATGAGGATTGACTCACCATTCTCGCCCCAACACACAATGTCTTTGAAATCATCATTGTGCATAATCGCATATGTTTTACTAAGGAATGCGGGTATCACTTGACTCTTCATAACCTCGTCATCCTCATCAAACCCCTCTGCATACTAATCATTATCTATTTGGTTTCTTTATCAATACTTGAGAATCTGAGTCCGTTAACGCATTATCCTCCTCTGGCTTACTCATCTTTTGTGAGCAAACGTAAAGTGGTGTCAGCTGCTATGATTATCAACAATGAAATTATTATCTCTGTTTCCCCAAACAAATAAATGATTAACTAAAGGACTTCAAAAGTCGAGTAATGATGGAAGATCCTTAGACTTGACCAATCCAGATATTGCTTTGAAGCAAGGATGATTCTTGGAACCAATCATTTGGAATGCAACACTTTCAGATGTTGTCAGGTGAACCCCACTCTGCTGCATCCGATACAAAGCGACTTTGCGATCTACAGGAGAACGACTGCTTACTGCGTCCACACAAATGTGGACATTATATCCAGCATTCATCAAATCCATACAAGTTTGCATTACACAGACATGGGTCTACAATTGAAATCCTAAAGAAAATCTACCTCCAGACCACAAATAACAATGTTACTTACATCAGGGAGATTAGTCTTCATGTACTGTTTCACCTCTTCAGAATACATCGTGTAGTCCACTTTAGGGAATACAGGAAAGGCTTTCTGTGTCTCCGAAGCTTGGATAAACGGCTGAAGGGAGTCAACTACACTTCAATGTCTCCAAAAGCAGCTAACCAGTGTGTTGAAGCTTCTCAGGGTATTGCTCTGTGATAACACATGGAAGTTGAAGAACACGAGAGCATTTCAGTAAGAAACCAGTAGTATTGATTAGCTCCTCAATGCCAAAGATAGCCTTTGTAAAGGCTCCTTGTACATCACAAACAAAGAGAGCGGTATTGGAGGTCAGAAGTCTAGAAAACATTATGGTTACGTAGCAATCGGGTTTGCAATTGCTTGACAAAAAAGTCTTGATTTATGTTGTGGGATCCCAACAATTCCAGATAGCAGAGAGAATAGTAGAATGCCGACGAGTCTATATGTTGGTGTGCGAAAGGCACGTGGACTACCTGCAATCGATCGAAAGCGAAAGACTACCGACTGGTTGGATCATGTCTTGTCACTTATCTGTAGTTTTGTAGAAGTTGTATGGGCAGACGAACGATATGTTACTGCAGTAATTGAAAATAGTTTGAATCCGGAATGGACAAATGAGACTGTGAGCTGGGATATTCAAGAAGAATCCCGCTTACAAGATGATCCGTTGATATTCCGAGTGATTTTTGTAATTAGTCTTGACAAATAGGTTATGGATCACGATACTTATTCGGCTGGGTCTCTAATCGGTACCGTCGTGATTGATTTGAATACTATGTTAATGAGAGCAGACTATAACAATACTCAAGGCACTTATTTCGATGGATGGATGCCCATTTATGATACAATTGAGGGAATTCGTGGTGAGTTGAATGTAGTTGTGAGTTTTCAAGCGATTGGAGACAAGAATGTATAACTGAAGGTGTTGATTCAGAAGTAGCAATCAGAAGAGGGTTCTCCTGGTATCTTCATTTTTTCTGGGAGCCTACCAGATATGCAAGAATATGTGATGCAAAGTATTCTTGGCTTCGCTGAAGCACTAGTGGTAGACACAGATCCAGAGTTCGAATTTGAGGAGCGTTTTCGATCTGCTCAAAAGAGTAATGAAAAGCGCCAGAAGCAGTTATATCATTTATCGTATTTCCTTTTGAACTACCTAACTCGAAGCATGCAGCTACGCCGTCAAGTGGGTAAACAAGCAAAGCAACGTGGGGCTAATGCAGTGATTGGCTATCAACAATTCTTCGATATGGAAGGTGATTCCGGAATTGTCGGCCGTGCTTATGGAACAGCCTGCATGTCCGAGTATTTTTTCCCTTTTGATATCTAGTATCTATCCTCGCGAGAAGGACAATGAAAAGTCTATATCACGTATCCCATCACGGGATATTCCGTCACCTCTTATCGATCTCCCGTTACTAGAGGAGCAGCCAAAAAGGAAGGATAGTGAGTTAACTCAATCTCGTCGTCGACGTCCTATTTGTGAGATCCAAACTCGTGATATTGTGTGTAAGAGAAGACACTGAGATTGAGAAGTAGATACGA
This sequence comes from Blastocystis sp. subtype 8, assembly GCA_027406425.1. Taxonomy (NCBI): domain Eukaryota; class Bigyra; order Opalinata; family Blastocystidae; genus Blastocystis; species Blastocystis sp. subtype 8. Next base: position 84,659 of record JANPWN010000101.1, read on the forward strand.
GTGATCGAACACTTCACAAAGGCCTTGATAAGTAAGCAGTGAGAAGCTTCCTAAGAGATAGTTCTCGTGTTTATGGTCTCTACAATACTGTTTCAGATGATCGTAAAAATCCCTCGGATCTTTTGTATTTCCACAAATTGTCTCTTATCTAGTCCTTCATTGAATGCTCAATCTATCGAGTTGATGACACTACGTAAACTTCCTGATAGTTTTCGGTACTCAATCAATGGCGTAGTGGCTTCGCGTGCTGTTAAATTCATTGGTAAGCTCCACAGTACACTGGTAGACATTGAAACACGTGATAGCTGGTGGGAGAGTCTAAGAGATGAAGTGAGAGCTAACACATTACGAATAGGAGCTGATCTTGTATTGGGTTATCGAGAGACATGTTCTATTCATGGTGATATTTGTTTGTTGAGTGCTACTGGAACAGCTGTGAAATTGGATATGTGAATGAGTGATGAATGAATGATGGGTAGTAAGCAACGAGGTTTAAAGCATCGAATTGGACGATGTCCCTGTGAAGCTGTTGTGTATATGAAGGGATGGTAATGAATAGATTCATGTAGATCCCACAAAACATCATACACTCTTCCGTGATATGACATTGGGATTGTGTCGTCGTTGTAACCAGAAACGAGTTCCATTTGTAGTCCTCAGCACATCTGAAATACCTTCAGGACTGGAGACTGTGGGTGTTCCTCACTTCATCCAAGCTTGTGTTACATTGGACAAGTCTGATCAGGATACACGTGAGAATGGAGCCAATAGCATCAGTCGTAAAATGCCATTCATCGAGTTACGTCTCTACAATCAGCTTTTAGTGAAGCTATACAGTCTTCACTGTAATGCTGTTTTTGGCATCTCGGTTGAGATGGAGATTGGAGGATCGCTGTTGGTAGGCGTCATTACTGGCACAGCAGTCTACATCCCAGGTCTTCCTGAGCCAGGTCCAGTGAGTATCAAGTCACCCTTTCCTCCTAGTGTTTCCATTTCGCCTGATAATTATAAACGAGTCACAGTATAAGAGGAATGATGATATAATGTATAGCAAGATCTATTAGAACTTCAAAAGGAGCGTGCACAACAGACACAACAGACACTAGCCCGCCAGCATGTGAAGCAAAAGACTCAGAGACGTCGTCACAAGGATCGTGCTGTACAGAAGTCGCAATCGCTTGCTCTATCCAATGCCCATGCCTACTCAGAAGATACTCGTCTGAACAAATCAGAATTAGATGTCCGTCGTGAGGCAGCACTCTTACATGCTATGAGCACGGAAACAGGAACCATAATCCAACATCGAGAATCTCGAGAAACGGAAGAATTATCGCGACTTCAAAGTAGTATGGATATGAGTATGGATATGCGAAGTTTCTCATCCTCTACTTCCTCTTCAAGTGAAGATAGCGAATATAGCTCTTCTTCATCCTCTTCATCCTCTTCATCCTCTTCCTCAGATGACGAGAATAAGGCCAAAAAGAAATACGGATCAAAGTACCATCAGTCAAAAGGAGTCATTAGTAGATATAAAGATCATGTGGTCCCAATATTGTGTGAGGTTCATCCGGACTATGGTGTGATTGAACCAAATGATAATTATCAGAATATGCATGCTACATATTTCCCGTGGTTATCAGATCCACGGATTATCTTTCATACTCTTCATACACATAGGAAGAATGCTCCTATCCGTGATTATCGTCCAGTCATATTACTCAAGCGAGTACATCTCAGTTCATCTTCAGCGGCCCTCAATCAGCTTTTGATGGATATGTGTTCTCGTCTTTGCTATAAGGTGTCACGAATGATGCCATGTTCTCTCACAGGACTCGATGTACAGGTACGTCTTCCTGGTGAGGATGTGGTCGAAATCTGTCTTTCATCTCTTATCTCATTCAACCCGGAGGAGAACTCTTTGCTGCGCAAACTAACAGAAGGGTCTGAAATAACCGAAATTGCCGAACGCATGGCAAAAACCGAAAACACGGAACATACCCAAGCCGTCGAGACTTCAGAGTCTCTTGTCCTTGACATCACAACTATCAAACCATCACCTCCAATCATTGAAACAGGCAAAGAGAGGCTTTTCGCTCCTTCATTTGTCTTCCTGACTCCACTTACCTCCATCACTGGATATCGAATCAAGCGTTACTGCGGTCTTGTGGTGCTCCATTTTATTCGCGAGACATGGCATTTGGAAGAGCAAGCGTCCATGAATAATTATTCACACAAATTCCTTCTAGAGGTTCTAGCTGTTGCGAAAGCACATGTTCGGTGTATTGGAGGCAATGCATTGCTATCTGTGCGGATTTTACCTCAAGAAACTGCTGAAGAAGATGTTAATCAGGCATATAGCATGATTACGATTTCGGGCGATGCTGCATTGATGGAGGAAGATAAATAAGAATTGAATGATTATTGCAATATACAGCTAGGTGTTTGTTTTTTGATCAGAAAAGAAGGAAAAAGGAAATGCCCCTGCCGTGATTCGAACACGGGTTATCACGGCCACAACGTGATGTACTGACCAACTATACTACAGTGGCATTCACTCAGTTTCCATTTATCTTCTATTTATAGTTAGGATCAAAAGGAATCCTCTTTATAGAAAGGATATGGAAACTCCTCTGCATCAAAATTGAATATGTTGGTGGATATGAAGGAATTTTTAAAGCAGAACTGAGGAATAACAAACATTTCATTCATCGAGAGCTTCTAGTAACTCACTCATCAAACGCGAATAGATAAAATTCGATCCTAAATGTACATTGGAAGGAACATCCACATTAAACGACACAATTTTCATATTAGAGTGTTTGCATTGCTCGATATCATGATCCAGAATTTGTCCAACACGAGTTCGAATAATTGAGAATTGGGGTTTCTTCTCCAGAGTTTCTAGAATTACGTTCAAACTATTTGCATTATCAGCAACAACAATAATTGGTTGTTTCTTCAGTTCGATATACTCCTCACCATCGATGATCTCTGTCTCACCAGGATTTTCCAAGGCCATTTCATCTTCAGTGCGTTCTTCTTCTTCTGTAGTACACAGTGTTGCATTGAAAGCATGCTCCAGAAGACGCTGCTCCATAATCTCTTCAATCTCCTTCGGACTTCTTACAAAGAGAGTGTGACCAGAAGGTAACATTTGAGAACTCTTTCTCAAAGATGCAGGAAGCTTTCTCGCTCCAAGCACATTCACAACCATTCCTGGTAAAGCTTGAGAGATAGGATTACTTTGAAGATCGATAAGATTCCTTACACGGCCCATATACAGTCCACAGATAAAGTTATCGCGAATCGACAACTTCCCTTGTTGAATCAAGGCACGGAAGATAATTCCCTGAGAGGGGATCAAAAGACTGTCAAGAATGGATGCCTCTGCAGGAACATCAAGAGGAACTGATCTTTGATACTGTTTACCCAGTTCTACGAGACGCTGCTGGAAATCCTGCATTCCTTCCCCAGTAACGGAAGAAATTACACACGATTCCACTAGAAATGAGAAGTCAATGAATAGAATACCAATCGGCACGGAATACTCGGAAGCCAAACTAAGCATTGTTTGTCGAACCGATTCCTTTCGTTCATCAGAAACTAAATCACTCTTTGTAAATACTAAAATGACAGGAACGCCGTTAGCTTTTAACTGATTGAAAATGATGTGAGACTCTGAGGAGGGGCCTTCACTCAGCGAAATGACATAGAGAGCAACATCTGACAACACGCTACCATTCTCACGAATCTAGAAATAAGAGAAGAGAAGAGGAGGAACAATTGAAAAACAGGACTGACCTGGTGTGTCTAAAAATGTACATTTGAATGAATCCAGTTGGTTAGAAGAATTGTAGAAGGGAAGAGAAATAGAATTGGCTCGAATGATCTGTGTTGTCCCTCCAAACTCTTGTTTTTGGATCGACGAATGTTGTAAATAGTCCAGTAAGGTTGTCTTACCATGATCCATTTCTCCGACAACGGAAAAGACTGATTGACGCAAAGTCATCTAACTCTTAAAACCCGATCTACACTTACTCTTTTGGATTCAACAGACTCTGTACTGATGTTTTCAGGATCAATCTCAACACATTCACAACTCTTCTTGCATTCATGTAGATAACGTTCTGCAATTGAATAGGGAATAACGATGTCTCGTTCATCCTTAAAGCAATGTTGACGGCCTTCTTCATCCTATCTCTCATCTTCCCCTTTTAACCTCACTTTCAAATAATAGAACTTTCCTTCACGAGTACAGAGAGCTTTAGAGATATGAGAAATAGGTAAATAAGACTTCTTTGCAATAACACGTATCTTATTGAATGGATTCAGTTTCAAAACCGTCGGTGGAGAGATTTCCAGCGAGGGATCAATAATAGTCCGTGTTTTGCTCAAGAAACGTCTAGAAATCCCTTTAACCACTTTGGTATTATACAAAAATGTTGGAACGTGAAGGGAACAACAAGACAACATGGATCTTATGACTCTCATTATCTATGAACAGGAGAAACCATGACACTCCAGTGAGTTTGAAAACACATCTTTTCCAACCACCATCTACTCTTATCCCCATTTCGTTCTAACAAGCTCTTAATCTCTTTTATGTGTCAATTTCACTGTCATCAGTGCTTCACAATATCTTATTCAAGAGATCTCACTCATCCTTGTTTATCAAGCTCATTTAACCACTAAACTTGTTTTTGTCGATGCGGTCGAAATCTATAGATAAATTGTTGCATTCGGTGTTATATTCTTTCTATTTCGTTTATTAGACGATGGCCGACTTATATACACCTTACCGAAACTATGTGAAGAAGATGTTGACATTCCAGGGAAGAGAGAAGGGAACGGCGAAAGTGTTGATTCTTGATAATGACACAGTACTTATCTTCGTGTAGTGATATTGCTAATGCGTAGACGCAGTCGATTGCCGTTGCCTATTCTCAGAGCGAGATTCTTGATTATGATGGTTTGAATTCTCTTGTTAAACACTCATCCAATAGTTTTCCTGACTGAAAAGCTTGGAACGAGCCACGAAGATATGAAGCACTTAATTGTACATAACTGTGTTTCAGAGAAGTAATTCATAGGCTATTGTTTTTGTCCGACCTAGCGATGACAATATTAAACTCCTTTGCGCAGAGCTGAAGAAACCCAAATATGGAGAGTATCATATCTGTAAGACTTGGACAACTGGTTCACTATAGACTTTACCAACATTTGCCGTATTGATAATGTCCAAGAGTTAGCTTCTGCTGATGAGCATTGTGTAGTGAAGGAAGTTCACGAATTCTTCGGTGACTATATTCCAATTGATACAGACCATTATACACTGAACCTTATTGATGGACTTCAGCTTTGTCGTCAGCCAAGTCAGTGGAAGGTCGCTGAAAACAACATGTTCCATCGGGCTACAGATGTGGTTCTGTTTCTCCACTCTCATTTGTAGTCTCTTCTTGCAGCCTGTTTGGCGTTAAAGCAACGACCTTATATTCGTTATCAATCCACTTCGGAATCTGCTGGACGTCTCGCCCGTGAAGTACTGCATCAGATCGAGCGTGAGGATCAACGTGGAGGTTTGTTTGATTACCGCGGGAATTGCCAGTTAGTTATTATGGATCGAAAGAGCGATCCAGTGACTCCATTGTTGATGCAGTGGTTGTATTTGGGTATGGTGCATGAATTCATGCCAATTTGGAACAATCGTGTGAAGTTGGTTAATAATGGAAAAGAAGAGGAATTTGTATTGAATGCTCAAACAGACGACTTCTTGAAGGCGCACAAATGGGACAATTTTGGTGATTTGTGTGATGCAGCAAAAGAGCAGACCAACGAATTTGCCGCTGCAGATAAGCGTCAAGAAGAGTTAAAGAACACGGATATGGCGTCTTTTGTAGAGAATTTTAAGGATTATAAGTTGCTGGAATTGTCAGCCAAGCGTCATGTTTCTCTGGTTTCTGAATTGAGTCGAATCGTGCGCGCTCATTCTCTGACGACGATTTCTGCTCTAGAACAGAGTCTGGCTTGTAGTAGTGATCATTCCGCTCAGTATAAGGAATTAATGAGACTAATCGAAGATCCAAATGTATCGTTCGATAACTGAATTGATGAGTAGACATCGAAAGAAGATTTGATTCGTTTGGCTGTTCTCTATGCTCTTCATTATGAGCAGAAGCCAGGAAGCAAGCTGAGTTCGGTATTATCGGCTCTACGTGATCGTGGCATTTCAGATGACATGATATCTGTCATTCACACCTTCCTTAAGTCATTTTACACATCCACTCTTACTCATAGGTTCTCACCTTCGGACGCTCGTACTGGAGATCTCTATGGAGGAAGCGGTCTAGGAGGATTGGTCCAGGGTCTAGCAAAGTCGATTAAGGGTAACACCAGTGTCTACACACAGCATCAGCCACTTCTTCAAGATGTACTCAGTCAAATCAAGAAGGGAAAGCTGTCAGAAGGAGATTATCCTTATGAAGGAGCAAGTGCTTCAGGAACTCCGAATGTGGTGATTGTGTTCTATGTAGGAGGAACGACCTATGAAGAGGCTCATATTGTGAGTCAGTGGAATGAGGAGGGAAGCATGCAAGTGGTTCTTGGAGGAACGCATGTATTGAACTCTGATATGTTCATGCGCGCGATGAAGACGCTTTAAGGAGGTTTGTATTGCTTGTTGCTGATCTGTTTGTTGATAGTCGAAATCAGGACTATTTGCGTCGTGAACATTACTTAACTGACTCGTCCGCGTTAAAAAAGAAAGAATCCAAGATAATGAGCGGACAGTACTCAGCGGAAGTTATGCAAACACGTAATTGTAAAAGAGATCGGTTACTACTAGCACGAATGCCTGTTCATCCCGTGTATAATGGAGATGAGGTGAATCAGACATTTGCTATTCTTTATTATGCAATGTATCATGGAGAATGTCTCGTGGGTCCAGTAGGGGATACCATGAATTCTTCGCTCAGAAAATTATATCAGACTATTTGGTCGACTCGTGATGATGCATATTCATGTGTCTACAATCAGATTCCGTCTATCAATCTTGCGCAAATGACACCACAGCAGCAATTAGATGCAATTAAGGAGCATGTCGCACCATATCCACTGCCTCCAAGTTTAAACTATTCAACATGTACCATGAAGGATGTATTTGCTGTCGGAACAATCTTAGAATGGATCGTTAGCGACTGGATTATGCTACGTTCGGTACGTGTTTTGTTTCAGTCTCACAGAAAGGCTCTGAAGGATCCATCTCCCCAAGTTACTTATCTTCGTGACGAAGTAATCAACTGTCTGAGAGAGGTGTATTACTCGTATCCAGAATATAAGTTGGTGATATTGAGTGAAATGACAATAGATTTACGTTTGAGATATTAAATGACCTTCAAACAAGTGGAACTAAGTTATCAGATGGACTGAAGTATTTTGTCCAAGCTTGTGTGATTGCAACGCAAATTGAAGTAGATTGCATTGATCGCGTAAACTAGGTGAATATTTGTCATAAACAGGGTTTCCTGGAAGTAATGTGGTTTGTGAAAGATGCTGAACCAGTATTCATCATTGATACACTCAAATCACTCATTGACTATTTAGTCCCTGGAAATGATTCCTGTAAATTGAATTTCCAAAAGAAGATGAATGAAGTGTACACAGTAGGGAATAGTAGTGGAATTGATGTTCAGACGTTGCGTACAGATATGCAGTATTCGATAGCTGATTGTTCTCAAATCGTGATGAATCCGAATCTGATTATTTCATCTGTGAATCGTAGGCTTGTTTATAGAAGATTACTTACAGGTGCATTCAACGCAATTAATTATTTAATGAATCATACTCCAATTGCACATATGATGCAGGAAGAGATGCAAAAAGCCCTGAAAATGATGAGCACAGTGAAGCCCTGTTCTCCGGAGAATGCCAAGATTATGATTCCTCCTGCACCTACGAATTATGTCGAGGCGTTTGATCATTATGAGACGGTGCGAAAGGAAAAAGCTGGATTCATTGGAACACCCTCAAAAGCAATGGTGATCCGTTGGGTGACTATTCTTATGGCTGTGATTACATTTCTGCAACAAAAGAGTCCTATGAATCCATTGATTGCTGATGCAAATGACTTGGCAAATGCTATTATAGATTTGATAAAGAAGTGACGTATTTGTTAACACACAATCAATTTCAGTAAATCATGAATGCCCTTCTCTAATTCTTCTGCTTCTTTCTGATGAACAACGATTGCCATCAAATCACTTCGCACATATTGCAACAAATCTCGTTCTTCCACACACATTTCACTTTGTCTACAGAGTCTAAGTCTCATTCAATCATTCGGTACTCACTCTAGAATACACTCACTCACCAACAGACGCCATGATTCATCTCGATTTGCCTCCATTAATCCTCGTAATTCTGTTGCCACAAAACTACGGCTTTTGCGACATCGTGTGACGAAGAGACACACAACACCTCGCACCTGCTCAGGGGTTGAATTCAGTGTTTGTAGCGCCTGATTCAGGATAATTGTAAGGATTCCAGAAAAAGGGATATAAACATCATCATGGAAGAGATCTATAATCTTAACGATTTCTGTGATGAAATGGACATCATAACTTCCATGGCGATTCAGAACATCACTAATAATCTCGTGCCAGCACTGCAGAATACTTGCGGAATCTGTCTTTTCCAGCAACTCCATGCATTTTAGCATTTGAATAGGTTTATGAGTTTCTTCGCATTCCTTCAGGAGCTGTTCTAGTGTCAGAGGCTCTTGAATCGAAAGATCCGCCTCAATCTGAATCGATAATTGAGCAATCTGTTGTCGCACAAATAATGGACGCAACTGTGTGTACGGATAGGGATTTCGACATGCCTGTTTCTCAGCAAGAGTTAAATCGGTTAGAATCACTTTAAATATGTGAAGACGTTGGTGTAATGACAGAGTGATGAAGGAATACTGATTGAGAACTACGATTTCAAAGAGAAGAATGGCTCCAGATTGAGGTCTCTCGTGTGCAATGTAATAGGAATGGAGAAGCTATAGATAAAGGATGATTAGTTGTGTCTACCATATAGTCATGGTAAAGGAGATACTTCTCGACTTCAGAACTCATAGGGAACTTAGTGAAGAGTTGAGGATGTGTCTGGATTATCCATTCATATATCCGGATTCGTAAAGATTCTGAACCCAGTTCACAAATAACAGGTATTACTTCAATATTATTCTTCTCTACTGCAGATTGAAATACAGCAAAAACACGATTCTCGATTCCTTGAATCAATTGATTATGAATGGATTGAGCTTCCAATAAATCTCCATATTCATCATCTAGACACATTTCGACAGTCAATTGAAGAGTGCCATGAAGTAAAACACGAAGACAGTCAACAGCGGAGTCTTCTAGAAGATTCTCTATTTTTTCAGTGTATTCGCTCACTTCATAAGGAAGTGCTTCAGAGAATACACGTCCTAATCTCTCTAAACCTAGACTACGGAGCGAAGAATCCTTCTGATGAAGTAGATAAGAGGCCTGTGCATAATACTTTGCTGTTTTGGGGAAATAACCACGACAATTCGCTTCCAAGACTTCAGATGCTGCTTCAAAGACTTCTAGAGATGAATAAGGACCAGAAAACAGACCCCAAGATGAGGTGAAAGCCGCTAGAGTTTGTGAGGCGATGGATGTGAGTTGATGAATGAGTGAAGGATCATGGATCCAATCATGGAAGGAAACTTGCTCGAGAAGTCTATAGGAATCGGAAGGGAGATGAGAGCGCATTGCAGGAGTGAGCTAGAATTCAAAAGAAGAGCAAATTACAACATGAAAAGCAAACTGAGTAATGGAAAGGCAACGATCCAGAAAGAGAATTAATGAGTAGCTGGATCGCTGGAGGGTTGAGAGATGGGAAAGGGGTTCTGAAGAAGTGAGAGGTAGATTATGGCAAATCTGTGATAAGGCTTTTAAGCGGTCCTGTAATTGAGTAAGAAGGAATGAAGGTGCTTGTGAAGATAGAAGAGGATACCTCCAAACAGAACGAAGAAGACGTGTGAGTGTGAGAAGAGATGCATCAATGAATATGGAATGAGTATTAGGTTGACTGAGAAGTCGCTCAAGAATAGAAGTGTCCAGTGAATGATTGATAATCAACCATTCAATATAATGAGTAACAGACCGAAGTGATACTTGGTTCAACTATCTGTTATGCACTTTAAAGAGCCCTACTTCAGCATAGTCTTCTTGAACAAGACGTCGGTGGAGACACCATACACTATCAGGCTCAATAACTAAAAACGATGGTTCGGATATCTCAAATAGAACTCCATTGATACCAGCAAATAAATAGTCACTTCCGTCAGTCCGTCGCTCCTTCCATTCAGAATGACTCTCCATAGGACACACATTCAACACCATATCCAATGATGAATCCCACTTCATCTCAGTATACTGAGCAGGATCCAAATGCTCACGAATTATACTGATAAGCATCTCGGAATCCAGAGCTAGTAACGAACTCCCTACAACCCACATATTACGTAAAGATAATTGCGCAGAAGGAGAAGGTCTTACCACACTTAGTTGGAGATGATTCTCGATCAAACACAAATAAAAACGCAGACCTGACTCCGTGACCACACACACGACTGGGAGTGGGCACAGTCCATATGGGAGAATATGCAGCGAAAGAAGATGGAGATCAATTGGTTGTACTGGCTGACTGCTTGAAGACAGCAGAATCGAACCATCAATCTTTTGAGCAGCAGTTACGATATTCTCACAATAATCAAGAAGCTTGAAATTCGACTCTAAATAATGAAAGTGAATTTGAGATTAAACCATCACGATCTAATGAAAAGACACAAATCCAACCATTTGCAAGTAATGCATATACAAGATGATGGAATGAATCATAACTGAGACTCTGGATTGATGAACTCTTCATAGAAGGATATAATTGTGGAGTTAAATTAGAAATGTACGCTGAAGTAGTCATTCCAATATAACTCAAGAAATAGGACTAAAAATGAACATACAATGCTGAAGAATACTCGAGGCTCGTAAATAAACTCTTGAATCGTGCCATCGGAACAGCCAAGAAGAACACGACCATATTTTGTACAAATTAGATTTGTTATTTCGAGACCATTTGTTGGAACACTTACATGGAGAGGAGCAATCACAACCTAGGCTTCAGGAACAATAGGAATGAAAACATGTTGATCACTAAGCTGAATTGATAAAAGAAGAATATCGGAAGTTGTTATAATTACAATTCCATACTCAATCGACATGTCGAAGATTCCCTGTTTAAGCCGTACTAAATCCACAAAGAGGATGTTTCGATCAATTCCATCATAAGAGAACCACTGATTTGTTGAGCCATAGTCCCAAAAGAACAGTCGGCTACCAGATGCCATAAATAACAAATTAAACTCGCTAAAGTACCCTGATATTGGCTTTGAGAAATGACTTAACTCTTGGATCAAGGGTGGAAAGGAAATTCGTGACTTTACGACGAACTATTTATCAACTACTGTTTCTACCTTATACGGGTTCATAATTATTAATATTTGATTGTTCCGTGATGTAAACGATAGGAACCTTTCGTTTGTAAAAGGCATCAACGGCAAAACATTTCTGATCGTCTGCAGCAATAAACTATTCCATTAATTATCCATTTAACATCATCCACCTTATCAACTCCTATACAAGGAGCCTCAAGAAAATCCTTTGGAACTACGGTTTCTCTTTGAATTGGCATCACTTTGACAACTCAGAAAAGTATGGAAAGGAATTGTATGGATATGCTCACTGACATACTGAATTATGGTAATCTAAATCGGTAATAACCTATAGAAGAGAAAAATGGGATAGGGAGAAAATGGAGTGAACATAGTGACTGCACGAATTCCTACTTTAATTCACTGAGTTTCATTACGGCTATTCGCTATGGAAGTACCAAAGGTGTGAAACAAATTGGCGGGAACTGCGCCGCCAACTGTTTAGGTTATTCATTGTTGTGTTTACATGAACAAAGGTAACCAAAGTACTCCAACAAAAAAGACAATCTTTGATTTCTTCAAAACTCCGAAGAAGAGTTAGTCTCCCCATCATGTACTCATTTCATAGTAGTGACTTCGCAGCCATCTACAATATCGAGTCCATGTTAATATTTATCGTTGTTCTTCACTTTAGCTCCTACTTTTCTCCAAAAGAGAGAATCAAAGCCTGCCGTTGTGGAAGAAGCTCCCAAAGTGATTGAATCTGTTGTCGGAAGAAGAATTCGTATATATTGGCCAAATGTAATAATTGATGTGGAGATTTATTTGATAGGATAATGAGTGGTATGAAGGGACAATCATTCAACAGCAGGGATCCACATATCAGATCCAGTAAGAGTGAGATGATTATGTGAGGTGATTAGTTATGATGATGGGGAGTATGAGTGGATTGACTGTACAAAGGAGAAATATGAGCTAGTGAAATTGTCACCTGGACCAAATGCTCCTGCTACATCCTTACCATCTGCCAAGCAAACTCCATCTGTCGCTTCAGCAAATCCAAAGATTTCTGCACAACATACTCAGATTCCTGCTAAGTGTATACAGTCCTCACCTTCTCAAAACAAACCTGCTCGTCGCTCAGTGGGTTCGAAGGATGATCAAGAGTATATCCCTAAAGAAATAGAAGAACCAAGCGATGAAGAGGTCAGTCTGGTTATGGAAGTGGAAAGTAGCGATGACGAGCCTGTCAGTCGAATGAGACGAAAGGTGGTTCTTGATGATTCTTCAGATAGTGATGCTCCAATCAGAAAACGTGCATCACTACCTGATTTACCCTCATCAAAGAAACCAAAGAAGGAAGATGTAAATCCTTTGAAAGCATTTAGCTATCAGGCAACTCCCACTTCCTCAAAGACAACAACTCCTTTGAAACCACGTGTCTCTGCTTCACCAATCAAACTCTCGAAAAAAGGTATTTCATCAGCAGACACCAGTCTGGTGGAAGAAGAAGGGAACTCTCTAGACAAGAAGGGGGTTGTGATTCTGGGTGCTGGAGAACACACGCATGATCATACAGAATGGATGCAACATCCAAAAGATAAATATGGACATCAGCCAACAGACCCGAACTATGATCCCACATCTCTGTCGATTCCTCCTGGTTATTTGAAGACGTGTTCAAATGGAATGAAGCAGTGGTGGGCAGTAAAACAAAATACCAATGATTGTGTGTTATTGATGAAAGTGGGGAAGTTTTATGAGACCTATCATCGAGACGCAGATATCATGGTAAAGGAATTGGATTTAGTGTATATGAAAGGTGAAATGGCTCATGCCGGATTCCCGGAGGCTGCCTATAGCAAGTTTAGTAATATGCTTGTGAATGCTGGTTATCGTGTTGCCCGAATGGAACAAACAGAAACTCCCCAGATGTTAAAAGAGCGAAATTCTCGTTCATCTGTGAAAGTATGTTGAATTGATTGGTTGAGATGTAGTCTCATGTCGTATCACGAGAGGTGTGTAGTATTCTGACTCCAGGAGTATCTGGACACGGAGTTGTCGATAAATTATTCAATCAAAAGGAGCATCGCGTTTTGTGTTCGATTGTTGAGGAGCGCCGACAACTGAATATGGAGGAAGATGCTTTATTTATGACAGATGAAGTTGGGAAGAAGATGGTAGAAGGAGGTAATCCGAATGCAGTGGTAATTGGTTTGTGCATTGTGGATACAGTGCTTGGGAAGTTTTATGTGGGTCAATTCATTGATGATGATCAGCGAACTGGATTAAGAACGCAACTCCTTCGATTTGACCCTACTGAGTTTGTAATTCATAAGAAGATGCTATTACCTCATACCATCCAGCTCATTCATCAGGAGTGTCCATTAGCTATGATGAGTTATGTGGATCCATCCTCAGCTTGTTCTCCAAAGAATTTTATTGATTTAGTGAATCAGTATTCTCTCTTTGATAGCGACGATACCCCTGAGTTGGCAGGAGAATGGCCTTCATTACTTCAGCAAATGATTCCCAATAAAAGAACCATCAATACTCAATATTCTTGTTGCTTATCAAGTCTGTACCTCTCGGTGGCGTATCTCCATCGATGTTGTATTGCCGGCATCCTTATGTCTCAGCGTTTGTTTTATGTTATTGATAACATCGATCGAGGTAAGAGTCCCCTGTGAATCTAATCACTAGATAAAGATATGCTTCTGTCGCTAGCTGACAAACCCGTAACAACAGAGAGGATTCCGAAGGAGAAAAAAATTATGATTCTGGATGCCATTACTCTGAAGAATCTCGATATTCTTCCTGATCCAACAAACCCAACCATCAATACCCTTTTCCAATATATAGATCATACTGTCACTCCATTCGGGAAGCGACTCCTCCAAGAATGGGTCTGTCAACCCCTATTTGAGATCAGTGAGATTAATGAGTATTCATTGAATTATGATTTTGATATAGACGCCTAGATGCAGTGAGTGAGTTGATAGAGAAGCCTGGATTGCTTCAATCGATCACAGATACATTCAGAGGAATACTTGATATTGGTAGACTCTTGAGTCGACTCCATGATTACTGCACAAGCATCATTAGTAAAAAACATCCAGATAATCGCGCTCAGTATTATGATGACAAGAAATATAATACACGAAAAATCAAGGATTTTGTTCAATTGATGGATGCGATGAGAATTATTCTTAAGTTTGGTAAAAGTGTGTCTGAGTCCTTTAATTCGCGTCTTCTACAACAGTTACTTACAGTTCGATCAATAGATGAATTGGAAGATAATGAATTGTGTTTTCCTGATATGACAGAAATACTCGATTATTTTGACAAGTCATTTAATCATGATTTAGCTATTCAGCAAGGGATAATCATGCCGAATTATGGCATGAATGAAGAATTAGATGAAGTGACTGAAAAGCTGACAACCACACAGCGAGAATTGGACAATTATTTAGAAGAGATTCGAAGTCGTTATAACTCTCAGTAAGGTACAGAGGAATCGAATCACGTGTAGATCCATTGTGTACTTTGGGAGTAATAAAGACCGATTCCAACTTCAATTCCCAGAGGCAGTGTGTCAGAGAATTGGAATGATGCCAAAGGAATTTATCTTGAAGTCTCAACGAAAGGGAGTGAAACGATTCTGGACTCCATTCATCACTGAGAAATTTACCTTACTCCAACAAGTAGGATCTGAAGGGTTGAATGAGAAGCAGTTGGAAGAACAGAAACAAGGACTCCTCAAGAATGCCACAGCAACTGTATTTCACCGTTTTTATGGAGTAACAATTCTTGAGTTTATTTAAGTCAAGCATTTTAAAAATTGGTCGCGTCTTGTTCAGTGTGCAGCTACTATAGATGCACTCCACTCTTTGGCTATCACATCCACAGTAGGAGATGGTCGTGGAGAATGTGTGCGTCCTTTATTCATTCCCCGGACTTCCAATGGGCAAGCGATTCTAGAGATTCGAGACTCCAGACACCCATGTGTAGTAACCACTTTCAGTAGAGGCGACTTCATCTCCAATGATATCACATTAGGAGGAACGAATGGAGTCGCTCTCTGTAAGATTATCACGGGTCCAAATATGGGTGGTAAGAGTACACTTCTCCGTCAAGTTGCTGTTAGTATTATCCTAGCTCAAATAGGTTGTTTTGTTCCTGCTTCTTTTATGAGGTTGGGGAGTATTGAGGAAATGATACTTAGACTCTCTCCTGTAGACCGAATCTTCACTCGAATAGGCGCTCAGTGAGTGAATAAACGAAATATCACAAATAGAGATAGAATCCTGTCAAATCAGTCAACTTTCTATGTCGAATTGATCGAAACATCATTGATTTTGGCAAACTGTACGCCTGACAGTTTCCTGATTATCGATGAATTGGGACGTGGAACAAGTACATTTGATGGTTCGGCCATAGTCTATGCTGTGTTGAAGTATCTCTCAAATGTAAAACACTGTAGAATCTTGTTCTCTACACACTACAATTTCATCATTACCTCCTTCCTTAATCATCCTGCTATCAGTACTGGATACATGTCCTATTTACTAGAGAAACGAGAGGATGGAGAAGAGATGGTTACCTTTTTGTATAAGCTGGTGGAGGGAGTGTGTCCCGATAGTTTTGGCATTAATGTTGCCCGATTGGCTAACATTCCTGAAGTGGTACTTTCCCGTGCCAAGGAGATGGCTGATTCTTTTAACATCGATTTGAACCTGAAGACACCAGAAGTCCGTTTATTCATGTACAAACAGTTGGTATCAAGAATCAAGGATATTCCTTCTGGAGAAGAGTATGAGAAGTCTGTTCGACATCTTTTGAAGAATGTGTTGTAATTGTGATGGTTTGTAACACTGTTTAATAGCCAACAAACATAGTATTGGAGGAGAGACATTAGTGATTGAATCAAATCATGATCTTCCGAACGAATAGCAATCTACACTCAATTCCACACAACATACCGACCTTCAACACACATCCATATTCCTGTGAAAGAATCAGCTGGCAGCGTGCCATCACAAGGGTGTGTCCTAATACTTTTCCAGCTAGAATCATCGTATGATTTGTTGACTACATCTCATTCATATTATTTGACTTACTCCGATAGGTACACGATCACTTCCCTCGAACACATGCAGACCAAGTACTTCCACAATCGACTTTACAGCAGTAGTTAAATCCTCAAAGTTCAGCACTATCTTCTCCACAGCTTCATTCTCAGCAGTCAGTTCATTCCAGGCAGCACGGTAATCAGGCAACAGAGGTCTGCTAATGTAATCACTCAACTGAATGGAGAAAGATTCTACAGGGTACTCTTCATTATATCCCTCAATGGAATCCAATTCATCCAATTCGTCTTCTTCAGCATCTTTGGCTTCAAATTTGAGTGTCACATCAAAGGTGGCTTCCGGAATACTATCAGGTGGGAATTCCAGAGCAATGTAACAAGGTTTCTCCTGTCCGAAGAGAATCACAGGAGCATCGATTTGAGTAACTGGGTGCCATTGATCGGAATCTCCTTCTGTAAGAGATAATTGAATGGTCACATTTGTCATCACCTGACCTTCAATAGTATTCTTCACAAAGAACTGAAGTACCACATGGGAAGAGAATACATGACGAACTACACTCACCACATATTCTGTCTCTTCCTCTGTTAACATAGAGCGATGACCTGAACGAACTACACATCCATAGTCAGCAAAGGCAGGAATCTGATATAATTCATTTGGTTGAGGTTCAGAGACAGTTTCCACGGGTTTTTCGGGAATTGCAGAATGTAGAGATGTTTCTTCTTGCTTCTTTGGAACCTCAGCGACCACAGGAAGATTGGAATACTCCAAAGGACCATCCGCAGGACGCATAGAGTATGTCTGGAGTGAAGCCCGAAGTTGACTGGGTGACATTGGGAGATGACGGAAGAGAAGTTTCTCTTGTTCAGCTGGCTCCGCCTGGAGTGCAGCCAATGCAGTGACTGCTCGATCACGCACTTCATCACTCTCATCTGTCAAACATCCACGTAACAGTTCTTGCACGCTCTCTCTCACACTCTCCACTCGACCAGCAAACTCACCAAGAGACTGAACTGCGGCCGCACGTACTGAGGCCCCTTCTAAGATAATACGATTGAAGATAAAGCGAATGAAACGAGAAGGAGCCACTGCTGTAGGACCGTACTCTGCCAAGACATGTAAGATACGAACAATGATCTGAGGGTACTCACAATCTTCAATACACTCACAAAGATGAAGAAGAGATGGCTCCTAATGATTATTTAGGAATCACAGAATTACCAGAGATTCTGGGATTCGCTTCATCATAGCGAGAATGGTATCGACAATCGCCGTCTTAAGAGCTTCTGATCCTTCCTAAGGATAATCGACCTTCATCAGACTCACATTACGAAGAATACCACTCAAGAAAGATAACAGAGCATCATATTTCTCGGGGAACTTCGTAGAGAGAGTCAAAAGAGCACGAACAAGAACCTGCTTGAACTCGTCATCAATCTCTGTCATATATGTAGAGATCTGTTTCAACAGCGGATCAATTCTGGTCATCATATTAAAAACTCACTCTCACCTCGATACATCAACAGTCTTCAATAATGTACTCACTGCTAAGGTTGCTATTGAACGATTTGGATCATTCACGAGAGACTCCAAGTCTCCATTACAGCTCTCGACAACAGAGGGATGTGAGACACTCAACTAGGAATCAACTTTGCTTCGTACAACCACTTGATTCAAGATACGAACCGCAGCGAACTTAGTCACTGTGCGAGAAGACCCAAGATGAATCTGAAGCATACTCACCACAGGCTGGAGATCCTCATCACGCACATCGGGAAGAGATACTAGAGCTCTAGCCGCTTCGAAACAAACCATCTAGGATAAAGATACTACTGAAGACTCACATCACTAGTGTGGCGCAGACAGCGTAGTAACATTTCGTATACATCACGAGCCATCTCCGAATCACCATCCTCTCTGAGTAGACGAACACTGTAACGAATCAACATACAGACCGCAAGAGGACTGGTAGGAAGATGCTGACGCAATTGAGTTACAAGCTTGTTCAATGCTAAGGTATCATTCTGCTTCATAGCATAGAGTAGCAACAAGCCATGATACTGAACCATCTCATCTTCATAAGTAAGAGATTGATTTATCTCGTTTACCCAACGACGGACCACTTCTGGTGCAACTGCAAAGAGATAAAGACCACATAAGAGAGCAGAGGAAGCAACACAAGGATTCTTGTGAACGATTGCCTGTTTGATATAACGTTCCACTTGAGCCAGCAACGAAGCCTATATAAAATCAAGTCACTGAATGTACATCAAGAATTCGACTTAACACACGGAGACTGTTTGCACGGAATAACTCATTGTCGGAATTCAAATCCTTTAGCAAGGTACTCACGACCATGATCACATCTTCAGAAGAAGCCTTCTCAGCAACTTCCTTAAAGAATAGATAGGTCATGCGACGCAACTTTGGCTAGAAATCAACAATAAATAAAGATTCAACATCCTGACTCTGGAACAGCTTTGTCGCTTCGAAAAACACGTCCCGAACCTCATTACTTGATAGTGTTTCGCCTTCAACAACAACCAAGTATAAGACCTTGGAAATAAGAAGACAGCAAAGATCCGGTTTCTGAGTCACCGTCTTGGAATCGTTAAAAGCTCTACACTCTTGTAGTACCACAGATTTGGTTAAACCATAAAAGGGGGACTCTACTCATAAGAAGGAAGAGTTGCATTCCACTCTTTAGGTCATCATCTTTGTCATGACCTCCCATATCGAAAAACTCTTTCCTGATGATGTTGAGAACAGATTCCGGTTGATCGTCCTGTTGTCCCTGATTATTCGTTTGGGGATTATTCTGCATGTTTTGTAATCACAATTCTACTTCAATTGAGATTATTTGGAAAAGTCAAGATAATGACAGAAATAGGGTATTTTATTCATTCATCCAGTGTTTTTGGAGTCTTTTGATAGTGAGGTTTTGTAGAATAGAGTCTAAGGAAGTAGAATGTCCAATTCTGTGGAGGATCAAGAGAACGGAATCATCGCCGACCTAGAACATATGATCGAATCATTGGAATATGAGCGATCCAAGAATGATATCCAGATGTATTTGCGTGTTTCACAGTCTCTAGAAGGACTTCTAAGCAATGAGAAAACGGTTAAACATATGAAGGATTTTGTGATCGATGAGCGTTGTGAGGAGAATGTTCTGTTCCTTATTGATGTCAGTGAATATAAAAAGATGTACAACGATGATAACTATAATCCCTATCAGGTATTACCTATAATCGTTTTTAATGGACAGAAGATCCTTAAAGTAAACAAGATTGTCAAGCAATACCTTATTCCTGTGTGATCTTTGAGCTCCTCTCATCTATAGGGCGAGTCGTACTCACAGCTATATATACCCCTATCTGTGATTACGGAATTTAATGAAGAATACAAGAAATGGGATCGTGTGATTCCTGAACCTACCAAGGAAGATCTACCACCAATTACTCTATTTGACAAGGTGGAGAAGATTGTTTTGGAAACGGTGCGAAGGGTACATATGAGAATTAGATTGATATGTAGACGAGTTATCAAAAGTTTATTCGCTCAGCAAATATCCATCGCTTGCTTGCTATGACTGTTCAGGACATTGTTATTTCGTATAAACCTGTTGAGTTATAGTCTGTTTATTCAAACACTTTCATTTATGTTGTAAAATAGTATCTTTAGGTGGTTTCTTCAAAAAGTAGTTAGTAATAGCATGGCTCTGAATCATGCTCTTTTTCGCTCGAGTCTTACGAGGAGACTCGTTTACCTTCTTCTCCTTCTTTCCAGCAATAGCAACTATATCAAAGATCGAAGATGCCACAACAGCAGCTTTCAATCCCGTTCGAAAGGGTGTTCCTTGTCGTGAATGTTGTGATGAGCTGTGTGGTGAAGTATGAACAGACGAAGAAGCTGAAGCTGCAGGTCGTTTCCCTTCAGGTGTGACAAATCCCTCTGCTTCGCGTTTCTCGACATTATGGTTCGAATCACCTTCCATATCCAACATCACATCCTCGTCAATTGAACTCGCTACAACAAAACGTTGCTGAGAATGCTGTGCAAGAAGAATCTGGCTCTGACTGGAGAGAGGAAACGGTCTTCGCCACAATAAGTCTTCTCCCACTTGACTATCAGCAACAATCCCATCTTGAATCGAATGGGAGTCAGTGACATTCTCCTTACCAAGACTCAAGCACTCATCACATAACATATTCTGTAAGGGATATTCTTCGGGTTGTTGGGAGATGAGTTGTGATGCCAATTGACTGCCCAATACACAATACTCTGTCTAGTCATCACTCATAGCATCTTACTCTCACATTCACAATCCATGGATGCTGCAGTGCTTCTTCTGCCGTCAAACGCTGGGCAGGATCACGAACAATCAACCGACGAATAAGATCCTTAGCCATATCAGAAACACCCTTCCAAACTGGCTTCTCAAAGGATACTTCGGCACGAAGGATCTGTTGAGATAGTTGTGAGGAGCCAAAGGGCAGCTCCCCAGCCAAGATGACATACAGTAAAACACCTACGGACCACATATCCTACAGTGATTCATGCTTATTATGATCCCTACCACTGCATTGTTGTAACTCCCACTCCGTTGATTTCCGCGCAGTTCTTGGATTTCAGGAGCGAAGTATTGCGGCGTTCCACACACTGTATGAAGGCCATCAGCAGCATATTTTGCAAGTCCAAAATCCGTGACTTTAATTGTTACATTCTCGTCTTTATACACCATCAACACATTTTCTGGTTTGATATCCCGATGAACGATTCCTTTGCTATGAAGATAATAGATAACTTCGAGGAGATTCTTCATAAGACCACGTGCATCAATCTCGTTGAAATGGCCCAATTTCAAAATACGATCAAACAGATCACCTCCAGTTACCAGTTCCATAATGATATATATATTCTTCTATGAGTAAATATGAATTGATAAAACGACTTTGCCACGAATGATTTCTTTCATGAATGGAATGCCTGAATGATCAAGACTTGCAAGCATTTCTGCTTCCCGCAAAATCGTTCTGATCTTGTCTTCCTACACTATCACCACGTAAAGATATAACATACACGATTATGGATCTTCTTCAAGTCGATTATCTTTGCGGCATACATATTACCAGAGGTACGCTCACGACATAGTTTCACTTCTCCAAATGACCCCCTTCCTAAACCTCCTTCAATTATGTACTTGTCTTCAATTCCATCCATTCTATGCAATGATTCTACTAGTCAACTCAAACTCTTGAGAAACAAGAGAGTCTGCGATTCGAAGAGGAATAGCAGGATCCTGAAAGATGAAGGCATGAAGATGTGTGGCTGTTTTACAACTTGCCGGAAAAGCAAACCCGATGTTGTCTCCCTATATATAACTAAACTAACTAAAAAGAACGTGTGTCAAGCAATATGGCTCATTCTTGGCAATCCGAGTCTCATTAATAAGGGTACCATTTGTACTAGTATCTACAATGAACACTTTGTTCGGATTTAAACTCCGATCAAGAAAGATATAGGCATGATTCTAATTTTAATTCCACTACTTAACAATACTGAGCTAATGTAGTTCTCAGAAAATACAAAATCATTTTCAGGATGACGACCAAAAGTGAACTATATTGAATAAAAATGAATTACACAACTTTATCCTTCCCCTGCAAGTCAATGCAGGGATCAGAGGTCAAACTAATGAGCTTTCCCCAGAGACCAATCTCCTATACAATTACAAACTACGAAACTAAAATATGCAGGATATAGTGAATTCACCTCTTGTGTTTGTGGAATCACTCTATAGGTAAAGCATAGAGATGACGCCATACGGCTCTCCCAATGCTTGAGTCGCCGGCAATTCGTTCATTGACTATAAAGTCAACAAAAAGCCTCACTAATAGAAACAAACAAAAGAAAAATGCTCAAACGGGGGATCGAACCCCAGACCTTCGCGTTATTAGCACGACGCTCTAACCAGCTGAGCTATTCGAGCCTAATAGATTTCCAAACAAGTTCAATAAGAAAAAATGGATTAGATGCAGCTATATTGATAACAGTGAAAACAATTGAGATAAAGCGAATAGAAGAGACTGATACAAAAGAAATAGATTCGTTAGTACATCAAACTATTCATTGTTGTTTTCTTTTTTCCGGGCATCTGTTGATAATTCAATAGAAAAGAGAATGAGTTTTGCGTATCAACAAGCAGCAAACGTCATTCAGCAGTTTTGGGACAAGAAGGCTTCATTAAAAACGTTGATTTATGGATCTAATTTTCCAAAGAAAGTAGGGGATGAAGAGTTCATTAATTTTGATTAGGGATACTTGTTCGCGTTATGCACCAAAACACTTGCATCCCAACGTATTCTTGATGATATTATTGCAAATTGTCCATCTCTTGAAACGAAAGAGATTTCAAAGAAGGCTCTATTATACGTTTTATTATATGATGAAATATTTGGAGAGGGATACCGTGTAAGAAATAAAATGTTTAATTGATTGGAAGGGTGGAGGAGCACTGATTCGAGCAATTCGTAAATCCAAACCGGAGATTATGGGCTATCTGGATTCTCGAATGAAAGAAGCCGGCGTCAAATCAGTCAAAGAACTGCTTCCCCAAGAGGCTGAAGCAGAAGTGAGAGTAAATGAGTTTATTTATTGGATAGAAATGGAGATTTATTCGAGTTAATCGTTGTAAGACAACTGTAGATAAGGTTTATCACATTCTCTCGGGTATGGCATGTCATAGTAGATCGAGTCTAGAGGAATATGGAAATGACAATATCCAACGAGATGAACTCATAGATTGTCTTCTAAAAATCTCTTTCTCTATTGACTTACATGCGCATCCTCTAGTACTCTCACAGTCCATTATCCTTCAAACTAAAGCATCCTGCTTTCCGCCTTTTCTCCTCCTCCGAGATCTCTATGATGGGTCCAAGTGTCTCTCAGAGCGATGTGATGTAATCGATGCCACAGCAGCTCCCGGCAATAAAACTACCTTCTTGGGTGATATTCTTCGTACACAGTAGAATTCATTATTATATATCAACTAGAGGGACTATTTATGCATTTGATCGTGATGAACACCGCTTTCGAATTCTCCGCTCACGTTCCAAGGAGTATGGAAGTAATAATGTTCGTATTGTGTGGATTTTTGATCTATAGATTCGTTGTATCCATGGGGATTTTCTTCAGACCAATCCATTCTCATCTGAATTCACTCATGTCCAACGGATTCTATTGGATCCATCTTGTAGTGGGAGTGGAATGAGCCACACTTCTTTGGTTTAGTTAAATTCCTTCATTCATGAATAGGACCAAACAGCGCCCTCTCCTGAACGTCTTCAATCTCTTACTCGTTTTCAGTTACGGTGTATTCTCCATGCGGCCCAGTTCCCTGGTGTAACACGCATCAGCTACAGTACTTGCTCAATCTATGAAGATGAAGACGAGATGGTTGTAGTAGAAGCATTGCGTGAACTCAATAAAGAGAGCCAATGTTGGCACTTGGAGAGAGTGTGTGATGAAGTGACTTGTCGTGGTCATGTAGTAGATGGGTTGACTCCTTCTCAAGCTGAATGCATGATTCGCTGTGAAGTGGGAGATGGAATGGGTCAAGGTTTCTTTGTGTGTGTCTTTGTGAGAGACACTGGGACTCAGTTGAGTGAAGCAGAACGTAAGAAGAAGGAGAAAGAATATATTGAAATGAGGAAGGAACCAGAATTTCCAATTACTCCCACAAGCCAGAAGGTGATTGTAGAAAAAACAGATAAAGAGATAACAAATCAGAAACGAGGTAAGGTGAATCAAGAAAAGAAAACAAGAAAAGAGAAGAAACCAGTGAAGGACACTAGTACGCCCATCAACTATGCAGTACGAGCTCGACAAGAACATCCAGGAAGACATAGCAAGAAGATCCCTTTAGGAAAAACATACTTATGAGTTTGTTCAAATAAACACTTCTTAAAGGACATTCCAGTCAACCATACAACTATTACAATGATATTCATTAATACGCTGTCGACTGATCGCATTTGTACGTTGATATTGAATGGCTCTAATCAATCGCAGACCACAAAACACACACTCCTCTCCTTGCAAGTACGCTATATAACAACAAGGACATACCAAAACTTCTCCTGTAATAATTGGTAGGAATGTCAATGGGCAATAATCATCAATATACTGCAGCAGACACCAGGATGTATGATTCTTATGTAGGAATGTCTTCTCTCCACAACATATGCATTCATTTAATACTTCTGGTGGTCCTTCGGGATATCCTTCAAGTTCTTTGCAAATCCATTGGGATCCCATACTCGGTTGTTGCCGAAGTGCCTCCAACCATAGTCGACGACGAAGCGCTAACAACTTTTCTACTGCACCCATCTGTGGACCAAACCACCATACTTTACCCTGTCTCATATTCACTGATATATATATATGGATACATTGAAGCTCTTGAGTTGAAGCAGTGGGAATTCGCTCCCAGATCTCTTGTAATGACTCTAGGACCATTTGCTGTACTAAAACCACGGCCGACTGTGAGCATAACTCCTTCATAAAACCATAGGACTTGATAACCAAGAGTTGACGAGTCATATCAACTGAAGTCGTTCTCTGAGAAGTTATCACCTGACTTGCTACGAGAACTGCCGGGGCCTGTAATGATGCACTCCCCAGGTATATCACATCCGAATACCGAGAAAAATCTTCTGCCAGACAATGATCCATAAGAATCCGAGACTGAGTAAGATCAATTACCTTATAATGGAACCTTTTTGTAATACACTGTATGAGAGGAGTGTCGTTAACGGCAGTAAAAAATGAAATGCCCTCTCTAACTTCAAATATCCATTGTTTTATGACTTCTCCATTTTTAATGTTGATCCAACAAATTGACACACCATCAGACACAAGAAGACTACTTCCAACTCGCTGGATACTTTGAATACTGGATTGAAGAGGAATATCCTCTGTATATATCGAGGATAATTTCCAGAGAATATTAGTATTGGAAGAATCCATTTTTACATATTCTACTGACATCAGGACGAGAGACCACATGAAGTATGTTTCTCCACCTTGCAGCCTAAAGGGTGAGTCCAGTAGCTTTGCACTTTCAGCTTGAATAATGTTCTGTTCACGATTATATGGCGTTCCTTCTTCTTCCATAGTGTTCGATACTTGGGTTATTTCTTTGTCAGTATTGACAAAACAAGGAGCAATACCACAGAGTCCACCAGTAGCTGTACCAAAAACCAATTCACTATTCATCCAGCAGAGAGAAGTGATGACTGTATCATAAGTGAAGGAACCCCAGAAATGAATAGTGACCTCATGGTCAACGCAAGTCATTGAAAAAAAGAAAACAACAGCTTCAACAGATATAACAAATGAATGGGAATCCTCACTGAAGGCAACTTGAATAGTAGTTACAGAAGAACAAGTCTGTCTGTATGACTCTGAAGATGTAATCAATTCTGAGAGATCACATAAAACTTCCATTTGCCTCAGCAATAATGAGGATGGCGTCGTCCATATCCGAATTAGTGGAAACAAGTCTGCTGTTAATAGGAGAGGATTTGGAAAATCTCCAAACCCTTTAGGAGCCCATTGACACAACACAGGTATGTGATGATCCTTCCCATCCAATAAATCTGGGATTTGAATTGGAACCTAGACAATCAACAACTTCATATCAATAGAACTTGTTTCTTCTTGTTCTTATTCTTGAGTTCCTCCTCCTCTATTTCAGTTATATTATATACAGAAAGATCAAAAATATCCTTAGTATACGGATTCAATACAAAGCAATCTGTATCACTCAGAATCACCAACATTCCATCATCCGATACGGATACATTCTGACAATATCGTTTTCGCGCTGTAATCGAATATAGCGTCTTTTCAAAAACATCCGATACAATGATTGTGTTGTTCATAGAAAACAATGCATCACAGATCCATTACGCTCTCTTTTTCTGTTACGTATTGTGAGTAATTCAAAAATAAATCCCGATGTTTCATTAAAAATATCAGAAGGTTATCAATCGTGTTCCGAATCGTTACCAAGTCCTTGTCGGAGAAATCACTTGAAGAATACAAGGTGGGCAATTGAACTATAAGTTATTTTCACACTTATTCCCATACATAATAGCCGCAACAGATGCTCTACTCCATACACTTCACAATTGTTGTTAAACTTATGTCCTTGAACCAATTTATATTGGGAATACTCTGAAGGATATAATACTGTTGTTTCTATTGCAATGTTGAAGAAGTAGAGAATACCCTCTATCAACTGTGTCTAAGTCCACCATCTCCACTTACTTCCATTGCATTTGCATACTCTACTCCACTTACTTCCTTCGTTTCGTTACTGTACTACGTAATAGGCTCCTCCTAAAGATACCATCTGCAAGACTGCCTTGATACTTGGATTTCTTGGTAATGGCACAACCAGATTGCGGTGCTCCACCATCTACAATGAAGCAAGTACTCACTTCGTACGAACCAATCGATTACAAGTAGTTGATGCAACTGAAATGGAAATCGCTTTTTGTTAGGTACTTCGTAAGCCTTTGTCTACTGATTACACGATAAATTAGATACAACAATCTCATCTTGGATAGATGACTTCAGATATGCTCCCTCCTCTCCTCGATTTTTATACTTCATCAGTGCTCGATTAATTTCACTATCTTTGTTGATACTATCCACTGAAACCCATTGATCATATTTGGAGCCCCAACCGCTGTAATGAATGTAATAACGGGGTTCATTTTTATCACCTGCAGTGTCAATAGCTAAAATCTACTCATAACTACCAATTACCTCCCTTCACCTTCGCGAGATAGTACTTTCCATCTGCTACTACAATTACAGACTCATTTACGACATAAGACATCAATCCAGGAACAAAAGTGTCTTAACAAACAAATATAAGTCCACACCTTAGAAGGTAGGGTACACAGAACTGTAAGTGATAGCACAGCGACCCATACCACCGACATCCTTCTCAATACGGCAGTATCCCTCCTCTCCCCAGTTGCTACCCCAAGAGTTCTTGACAATCCAGTACTTGATGCCAGTCTCCTCTTCAACTCCATAACCAACAGCCAACACAGCGTGGTTAATGCTCTCAGAGCATCTGGTAATAATACCCTCCTTGTACAGCTGCATAGCAGAAGCATCAAGGACAATAGAAACAGGGTTCAGAGCAACAGCATTAGCCAGAGACTCCTCATCTCCCTGAGGAAGCTGAACCTTTCCTACAGACTGAACAGCCACAGTGCACTGGCTATCCTTGCAGTCCTCGTCCACTCCATGGTAGGGATAGTCCTCCTCAGTGCAGAGACCGTGATCCTTGACGTAGTCCATGACACTCCAGGGCCAGCCACCTCCACAGCCAGCAGCCTCATACTTAGGTCTAGTAGCACAATCAACCAACTGCTGCTCAGAGAGGGAAATGAGCTTTCCAGAGTGGACGAAGTAAGCTCCCTCGACAGTACCAGTGGTAGAGAATGACCAGCAAGAACCGCAAGCAGACTGATCCTTGACAGGAGTAACAGCTCCCTTCTCTCTCCAGTCAACCTTCTCAGGAGCATCACCATAGATGGGGGTGACACGTCCAGCACGAGACTTAGGATCCTTAGCACAACCACAGAACTTGAAAGCAAACTCCTCTTCAGCAATATCAGCGAACTTGTTCACACCAAGAGTCCAAGGAAGATGCAGAGCGTTGTGAGCCTCAATCTTCTTAAGGTTGTTGTTGTACACAGCAAGACGATATCTCTGCTCCTCGGGAGAAGAGTACACCTTACCGAACTCCTTCTGGTACTGAAGGAAAGCAGAGTCACGGAGATTTACGCTCAGAGCCACTGCAAAAAGAACAAACACAAAGGCCTTCATTATTTACGAATAATATAGTGACCATTTTGGATACTCGAAAGACGCATCCTGATTCAATAGAATGATTGGATGAACCAGTTTCGATTGATGGTGGGGATAAATTACAATAATCAGAAATTGTATTTGTAGTACTTGTTGCAAGCTCTTATTAGTGTTCTATTACATTTTCCGTGAGTAAAAATGATTGAAAAAATGATTAAACAAACAACGTACTCTTCATTTCTTACATCCTTCCATGGTTTCTGCCCGTGGTTCAAGTGCAGCACTCTTCCTGGTAATCCAGTTCTCGAACGTTCGGCGCTTACTCGAGTTATCAAGTTATCTCTACATAATGTAATAAAGGTCCTTTCGACTTTGAACACACTCAAATCAATTCGACGTGTCTTTATGTTTCTCTGGCGATAGTGGATTGTTCAGCCCACTTAACTCACTGGACCAATAATGATAAGAATTGAACAGAAGGAACTATCGCATTCTTCACCAAATATGATCTATCTCCTTACATTCGATATATTTCTTCATATTCATTCAAAACTACCAATTACTCACGATGAACAAAACAAACACTGAAATGCTCACTTCTTCACTTCGATCTCTTTCTCAGCGTTCAGTTCGGTTCCTATCAGTTTTAAGTGGTAAAGGATCATTCTCTTGCTGATTTTCAGATGGAGTCCTTGTTCGTGATTTCCTAAAGGATACACTGTATAATAAGATATATGGATACAACTGTAATAAGAAAACAGGTATATTGGAGGAACCTCTCGATTTTGGCAGCCTTTGGGGAAAGTGGGAATTTAATAAGACAATCAAGACAGTATACGATGTTTCTATTGATTGAGAGATTCTAAATGTAGAAACAAGGGGTCAATTACATGAATGCAGTTGAGATCTTCACTCCTTACTTTTCTGAAGCCATTGCAAATGCCATTGTGCATACCCATAAGTTAGGAACTCCTTTAAATGTGATGGAAGTGGCTAATGGGAGTACTACTAATCTTTGCGCCATGTTAACGTATATGAAGGAGAAATTGCCCAACGTGTATAAAAACATGAAATACTATCTCCTCACGGATGATACTTACTTTAAACCACTGCCTATTCCTGAAGAGTTTTCTGAAAAGGTTTATATCCAGGACATTGTATATATAATCACAAGTACTGATTATTAGTCATCATCCGAGAAGTGTTTACATCTATGTGATTCCGCATTCCTAATCATGAACGATGTAATGAGTGGTTTGCCTCATGACAAAGTGCGTGTACCTTATGGTACCAAAGGAGATTCACTTGAACAGTATCAACAGGGAATTGTTGTTGAGAGAACTCCAGGTGTTTACGAGGAAGTGTTTATGTGGAAGTGAAATGGAAGGGTGATTCATAGACCTGCCTCTGACCCTCTAATTCGGCGGTACCTAGAAGTTCTCCTTTCAAACAGCATTGACATGATGACATTAGCGGAACATCAGAATGCATCTATCGACGCTTATAACAAGCATTCAGCTCTCGGAAATAATCGTGCTCAGCGATTCAAGAAGTTCCTTCCATCGGAAGCCTTTATTCCTACAGTGTTGTTTGATTTGATGGAAAAGGTTTCTCGGTTGACGACGAATTGTCACATTATCGCATATGATTTTGATTACCTGCCTCCTTGTGCTGAAGGTGATTTAAACAGCCCAATCAATTGTATTAACGGTCCAATTGTTTGCAGATATGAGAATGGTTGTGGTACTTCATTTTCCTGATTAGTAGGTACTTGTACTGATGCAAAGACCTATCTTGAAAACAAATATAAATGTGATATCTTCTTCTCCACAGACTTCACCACTCTATCTGCTGTGGTGAATACACTTACCAAGAATCCTGGTCACGTAGTAGTCATCTTTTTTAATAATCCCTAGATTGAAAAGATGGGAAACTTTATTAAAGAGAACTGTCAGATTGTGAAGACACGCACGATGCTAGGATGGAATCCAGTAATGAAGGATTTCAAGAATCTGTCCTTTATAATTAGTTAAAACTCTATTCTAGCCTTTGTTTCTTTATCTGAACAAACCGAGTAAACTGGTTCGTCCAATCAAATAATCTTGCACTGGATTTCTTATATCGTTAATCCATATTCACTTTTAATATCATTTGGATTATGGGTATTGGTCAAAGTAAACCAACTACTAAGGAGATTCTCCAGGAGAATAAGAATGCTATTCGTACCTCGATTCGCGAGATCGAGAGAGAAGAAAGACAGATTGAACGACGAAGAAAGGAAGTTGAAGCAAAGATTAAGAAGAGTGCAAAAGAAGGACGTGTGGTAGGTGTATATAGTTTAAGTAATGGGTAGAATGAAGTACGTATTTTTGCTAAAGATCTTGTTCGTATCAAGAAGGCAGTTGAGAAATTTGAGATTGCAAAGGCAAACTTGAGCCAGATCCAGATTCAGTTAATGACAGCAAGTGGCCAGGAAGCTATTGCCAGTGCTCTTAAGGGTGCTGTTGGTGCATATAAATCGCTCAACAAGATGATGGATCCCGCTGCCATGCAACGTATTATGGCTGAGTATCAGAAGGAGAGCATGCGTAACGAAATTATGTCTGAAGTTATGGACGATACAATGGGAGTGATGGACGATACAGAAGCAGAAGATGAGATGGTAGATCAAGTACTTTCTGAAATTGGAGTACAGATTTCTGGAGACATGGGACAGACACCAATTGGTGTAAATGGAGCTGGAGAAGTGCAATCAAATGCTGATTTAACAAACCGTCTGAATAATCTGTAGTTTATAGTTTTGATTGTTTGTTGCAAACAGATTAGTTTCATGCAGATTTGAATAAAGTGTTTAAACCTGTATGAAAGGTAGATTATCAGGGAACTGATTGTCATAACGAGCAAAACTATCATTCGTATATGATACTTCATCTGACAATATTGCCGATTTGTATATAGAATCCTGAGGTACTAATGGTGTCTTTTGTAAATGATCAATGGAAGACTTAGATGTTAGCAGCTCACTATCTGGAGATGTTCCCTGATGTGGACGAGGCTCAATTCCCAGTTCC
This sequence comes from Blastocystis sp. subtype 8, assembly GCA_027406425.1. NCBI lineage: Eukaryota > Bigyra > Opalinata > Blastocystidae > Blastocystis > Blastocystis sp. subtype 8. The sequence goes on from JANPWN010000101.1 coordinate 116,224, forward strand.
ACATCGGTATGGTCTTCAGAAGAATCATCAAACACAACAAAAGGAGAATTAGGAGAAATACTATGTAGCACAAGATCTGTACTATGTTCAGGCAGTTGAGGCCAAGAATCCGTTGATTGCAAGAGGCTAGCAGGAACTGCAGGATCCATCAATATACTGGGATCTGTAGGTCCTACAGAGTCCATAGAATCCAGAGATTTAACTGGTTCCAAAAATTCCATAAGTTCTATGGGCTCTATGGGCTCTATGGACTCTATGCACTCAATAGGTTCTAAAGGCTTCAAGGGGTCTAATGACTCAGTAAATTCAGTACACTGAGGGTCAATACAAAGATTGTCAGGACTAGATACAGGATTAAACAGAGAATCGTCATAACGAACATGACTAAGCAAAAGATTGGCAACAGAAAATTTCTATATATTAGTAAACCACTTTAAAGACACTTGTCTCTTTACAATGGATATAGAAGGGAAAATAATACAAAAAATTTGGAAGAATCGCCACTTTGACTGGCAATGATTAGAAACACAAGTTGTAATCTCTCAAGACTAAAGATTCACTTATACAAATACCCTTCTTAAAAGTATCTTCTAACTGTTTATACTTAATGCGACAAGCTTTTGCACTTCGTTTTGTACTTGTTACCTTACAAAGATTCAAAGCAATACTATCCCAAATCTTCTATTCCTTATACTACAGACCATTCCATACTCCTTTACAGGAATTACTAGACGACCTATTCTTACAAGTATCACTGTCTGCAAACAATCCAATTCTATTATTATACACCGAACATAATAGAGAATCTATGTCATCCTCTGTCCAATCATTAGACACTTTCGGCCTCTTTACTGATGGGAAAGATGGGTTACAACTCATCCGAAAGATGATGACTAGGTATAAAAGAATTCCTGATACATGTACATTGAAGAATGCGTGCAATTACAGCATCTAAAGAAGAATCAGAAGGAAACGTACAGTGGTCCCTTGATTAAGCCTCATTCATGTTCATTATTCTACTTTTCCCCGTTTCCCCTTCATCCCTGTTTTGAAACATAGTTTTCTTCTCAATGCTCGCTAACTTTGCTGTATGTGTTTATCTTAATCAGTATGACCTACTAGAAGCGTTGCTTTGCTACTGCCAAGCCATACAGAGTTCTCGGTGTCCAGCAGATTGCTATTGGTGGAACCAGCAGAGCTGCTCTCCAGAACCTGTGGGTGAACATCTTCGGTCTCGAAACTCTTCATTCCTTTGAGGTAAGAACACATCCTCTTTCTAACCATAAGTCCCCTAAGGAGAATGTGAAGGAGGATATTCTGCGCTGTGGAAAGGGTCCTATGGCCGTTGAGGTCGATATTATGGAGCCTTATGATCCTAATAAGAGCCCTAAGGTCAATGTACCCCCACTGAACCACATTGGTTTGTGGATCGATGATCTTCCTGCTTGTGTGAAGTATCTTCAGGAGAAGGGAGTGCGTTTCACTCCTGGCGGTATTCGTAAGGGTGCTGCTGGATATGATGTTACCTTCGTCCATCCTAAGGGTAAGGAGCCCAATCCTCTTTCTGGAGAAGGAGTTCTTATTGAGCTCGTCCAGGCTCCTAAGGAAGTGATTGAGTTCTATGACAAGTTATAAAGCAATTATCGGCAGTATGTTTGTTTAAATCCACAAATCAAATAAAAGAACATTACATCTGCATTCCTTCCATTTCTTTCATCGC